>MU952505.1:0-23077 GCA_036418165.1 Cooperia oncophora | reverse complement strand
ACACCAAAATGCGGAAAATTGAAAAAATATCAAAATTCCGCAAAAAGCAAGTGGCGTGGTTAGGGGGAGGGCGGAGCCGAGATAACCGGACCCTTATGTTCCTTGCTACCGCTGGTGACGCTAGAACGATATATATCCTTTCTTGAAGCTAGCGTACGCTGCTCCAAAGTATAAGCGCAACCTGAGGCCCTAACTCGAACAGGTGGATACAAGATCCATAGCGACTATTTACTGTTTTCTTCCACTGTGATCTATGCGGTTACGGATCTCCAATCCTTTCGGGAACTCTTGGTAGAGAGGGCTGTGCTGTACATCGGACAGGATGTGCTGTGTTCCAACGTCTTGCGTTCAAATTCGCGCGCGCGGGAGGAAGCGGTAGCCATGCCATTTGAATAATTGCCATTTGAATGCGCACGCTCGCGCTTCGATTGCGTTGGGGCGGGTTTTCCTAGACCGTCAAGGAAAGTAACTTGTTAGCGAGGGGTCATAAGTTCCTCAAAGGCAGACCGTTGGGAAAGAGGAATACGCAGTCGTGAACAAAGAGATTTGATTCTTTCGAAAAGTATTGAAGTGTTTATAAAGGTTGCCGCCAATTTTTGAGAGAAATCCTGCGTTGAGGATTTTCGGAATTGGATACAAACTGTCCTGGTTTGCACGAAGATAATTTGTTGAAAACCTAACTGCTTGCAAATCCAAAACAAGTGCCAAATATCAGAAGACCTCCTTTTTCAAAAACCACTTGAATTTTTCTGAAGATTCCGTGATTGAGATAATCGTGTTATGGATTCTCCGAAGAAAACTCCAAGTGGGCGTATTAGGATGTCCAGGAATTCATTTAGAATGAACCCCCCCCCACTTCGTGGAATAGGCTGGTTTAGGGATTAGCTTCATTTCTCTATGCGCCATGCTTAGGCTCCCACGCAGAGGTAGAAGGACGGTGCAAGTCCTACGCAATGCCTGTCTACGCGAGCAGATGTGTTTGTAGGATTCAGAGAGGGTCCATGGCCAACCCACTTGTTTACAGTCTTGCCCGTTGCGGATTATAGGGCGACATCCGGCAACAGCACGCCGCCAAATCCGTGCTCCGTGCTATTGCTGATTCTGATAAGAAAGACCAATTGCTGGAGAACGTCTGAAAGGCGTTGGAGTCGTTCGTGGGAAGAAAAAGAACAGATTGGTGCCGCGACAAGCGCTCTTCACACACGCCGCACACGCCCCATCGACCGCAGCGAACCGGGGTATAAGTAGTACTGGTCTAGTTGTAGATAGTCATCTACGTACTCAAGAAATAATGTAAACCTATTGAGATTTCCAGTTATTTTCTTGATTAGTTTAATTAATGACGGTTTTGCACTATTTCTTTACGTATACGGGCTCTCTACAAATCAACTTTCGCGCTCAGCACATTGACGACACCTTTGCGCTCGTTACTGACTGCCCCACTCATTACGACCCCCTCCCAGCTGCCAAATACGTCCACCTGCTGGGGAATCCCCAGCAACGATGTGCCCTGATTGAAAAGTTATTTCAGAAATAAAAAGGAATCGTTACTAGTAATCCCATTCGGCACTTTGTTAATAACACTTGCACTTTTATTCATTCCCCAAAATTAATATGAGGGTCCGTATAAAAGGAGGATGGTATCTGAGTAGCATCACTCTTCAACATGTGGTCGTGGACTTTTCTACTCGTTGCTGTGGTGGTGAGTATTCGCTTCGTGAGCACCTAACCTGCTATCCAGAACAGCGCTTCTATAGGTAAATCACTCCGTCGTTCTCTCACAAACCACGACAGAAGAGCCGTCTACAACAGAATCAAGTACTGCAGAGCCCTCTACAGCAGAATCAAGTACTGCAGAGCCCTCTACAGCAGAATCAAGTACTGCAGAGCCCTCTACAGCAGAATCAAGTACTGCAGAGCCCTTCTACAACAGAATCAAGTACTGCAGAGCCCTCTACAACAGAATCAAGCACTGCAGAGCCCTCTACAACAGAATCAAGCACTGCAGAGCCCTCTACAACAGAATCGAGCACTACCACGACCACCACCACGACCACCACTACGACCACCACCTCACCCACGGTTGCACCACGTTGGTTTCAAAACAACATAAAATAATGACGTTGTATACTCGTCGAGGCTTTCCTATAAATCTCATGATTTGCAGATCGGATCGTCGGCTGACGGCTTTCGCTCCTTCTTTCTACGAATCACTGGTCAATGTTCCTCATACGATACCATCATAATAATGACTCACAAATCTATTGCCCTTCATCTGATCACAATGAGGAGCATTGATTAGTGCACAGGGAGTCATTCCTCGGACGATCAGTTTGGCCATTGATTTGGAAGGGGATCATAGAGCCAAGGAGCACGAACACGGCGAATGCGGGCCGTGTCACCGAGAGAAGAGCGCCGTCGTGAGCTCTCGATTCGACTGGTATTCGAAACAGTCACTTATAGAGCTTCGACTTACTACCTACTACCACTTTTCCACTCGATAGATGATGCTGCTATCGGCTTTCGTGTAGGGGCCGCTCACAGCTCCCTACACAAAAGCCGATAACACATATCAGTAGACTAAGCCTATGGCTCTATACAGTTCTCGGATCCTCTCACTACATCTGTCAGCCTTTTTCTCACTTTCGCAAGGTTTTTTGCCAGTCTCCACAGTTTTCTGGAACCGAGTTTAGACTTTGTAGATCAAATGGCATACTAGGAGCCTGCTTGAGTTCGTTTACATTTTGCCAGTTCCTCTGCCGCTGTGGAGCCGAACTACAACTTCTTAGCGAACAGCCTGAATCTCATATTTTTCCCTCAGCTGTAGCGCACTTATATGTGAAAAACACTATTACTATTCCAGAGCCCAACAACCGAATCTGCCCACAGAATACTGGGATGGTTGACTCCACAAGAGTAAAGGCAAAAACTGCACACAATTATCGCAGGTTAGCCGCTATTAAAGTGCAAATGCTCATGAAAAAGGTATGTTTTTAGAGGAAGACTTGCAAGAGGCGAAGTGAAAAATAAGGCTGGAAGAAATTTGCCGGCTGCAACTAACATGTTGCGAATGGTATTTTGCATTTTCAGCACTTACTGAGGAGCTTTGCGCAGAACTCTACTTCTTTTAAAGCTGTTTTCATCCAGTCATGCTTGAAGAATCAAATTTTCAGGAGTACAGCTGCACACTAGAAGCCAACGCCGCAGCATCTGCAAGGAGGTGTTCCTTCATAAAGCAGCCCGAATCTCCCTTCGATGTACAAGAAAACTTTCATTTGTTCGAAAAGAGCCGCGCTAGTACTGAATCGGACGCCCTCGTTGTTGTAAGTTAAACCACCACAGAGCCGAGAGAGCAACGTAGAAGGAGAGAGAGCAAATGGGCGTTCAGGCTGTGAAACAGTGGTGGAGCCAAATAAGAGTGACTGGAGGCATTGGACAAGGTGTCACCTTCACGCAAATGAATGCTGGCCAGCCGACTGAGTGGTTTACCAGGGTGAGGGCGTCGCAGAAGTCTTTATAGAGCACTTCTCCTGGCGAATTGACATTAGTATGCAACCACTTTTTGCTATAGAATAAGTTCAAAAATGTCAAACGTTGCAGATGGCATGGGCAACCACTCAGCACATGGGCTGCGCAGTTGTGACTTGCAATCAGTACTGGAATGTTGTATGTCACTACAAAACTGGGTTCGTCTGTCGCTTTATTCATTTCGCTTTACCTCTTTCTTTGAGAGCCTCGCAACTTTGCAGAGTGGCCTTACTCATCCTCACGATTCGAGTCCGAATTTAAACGTCGGGCTTATCGCCTTCCAAGCAGTTCTGATGCAGAGAAGTAGTATTTCATCTTTTCAGTGGAAACAAGCTCAACGAAAAGATCTACAATCAAGGGAACAGCTTGTTCTGCATGCCCTCAAAACACCTACTGCAACGAAGATAAGCTGTGCCAGCTGCTTTCCGCCACTTAAACTTCACAAAAATGTCGTGTTTCATAATTTTTCGCGATGGAAGAATGAAAATTCGACAGCAGTAGATCCTTGAATTGAGGAACAATTTTGGATTGTGTTCGCTTATGAAAAGTGTGGTTGTTGCTCATCTTATGGTTGGATACGTCTATGTAAACTTTTATCGGCATCCCCGGCCATGCGCACCATATAATACCGCTACTGGATATGTAAACTTTTATCGGCATCCCCGGCCACGCGGTATGTAAACTTTTATCGGCATCCCCGGCCACGCGGACCCTTTGGGGCGAATGGTTCTTACATACTTATCAAATGGAAAACGGACCAGTTCCTCAGCTTTTTAACAAGCAATTTTAGCGGTAATATCTACAATGTAAGAACAGTGGTGAAATGGCATGTGGCACGCTTAGCAGTGCGCACGACACAGGGACCAGATCTCGTATCGGTCCTTGCCTAGGATGACCAGCCTTCTACTCACCAGGAACAGTAAATTGTTGCCAGATCTGGGACGATAATAACACCGTGATCTGCAAATCGGCTAACCACCGCAAAGGCCATATCGCATTCAATAAGCGGCTGAGATACAAAATGGAAAAAGGATGTTTGCCGCATTTCACCAAAGCACTGACCAAGCGTCTTCATCCCCTGCTAAAGTCTTCATCCTTTATACTGTTTAAGGAACGGTATGTGTTACATGCCTCCAGGTCACATTCTGCATGAGGTCAGAATGTGCCAACTTACGTGAACTTTTTGAGCTTTGCAACCAAATGATTGATTTTCATATTTTTGACGTCTGAAAGATAAAAATTTCATCTCCATAAATCTCAACCTAGGAAACGATTGCTTACGGGGTGCTTTTGCAAGATCTACCATTGCTTGTGAACCTGATTTCCTTGATTAAACCGCAAAACTGATTTCATGCAGAACTAGCAAACACATACTGCTTTGTTGTAGAAGGCTAAGGGATCTGCAAACGGATGATGAAAGAGCTCCGGGGTGGAGTGATGGTGGGGAGGGGGGGGGGGAAGCGTGTAAGCGCACATCCAGCAGTTTTCTTCCAGTTACGGATACTGGAGCAGTATCCACAACTGGAAGAAAAAAGAGGGTCCAGAGAGGGGACGCATTCCAGAAAGTTTTTATGAATATGCCGGTGGTGTAAGTTATTTCAGGATGTTTCCTTTTTATATTTTTTTTGAATCTCGATCCCCCCGCTGATCGGCATTTTTAATAGGATCCAAAATCGAGGAAGAACTATTGCGGTTCACATAAATTTTCATGTTCTTTCGCAGCAGAAAGGAATGGCAATTGGCAAGACTGATAAGAGGAGTTAGAACTCGAGCGCTACAAGCATACATTCACACCGTGGGAGCAACAGTAAGTAGCAGTAACTTCATCGTCAAGGATCGCAGATGGTGTACTACACGTGGGAACCAGACGAGAAAGTCTATGACGGTGATGGAAAGAGATAACAACTGATAGGAGTTGATAAGGGGTGATGCCACGGTCTTCATATTGATAGTAGTCAAAAACGTGAAAGGTTTTGTTCAATTAATTTGAAAAGGAAGACAGATAAAAAGTAGTATTTTGGTTTCGAATGAAGCAGATCTTTCTTCATCTGCTCCCAGGCTCCAGGGAATATTCAGACACCAGCACCTTCTCTTTTCCAACAAGCGCAAATGAAATGCCGTTGGTGCCAGGTTCGACGACCGAAAAGTCATCGCAGCGTTTGCCACTGGATATAGTTTCACTTGAGCAGAACGTTAAATTCGCAGTTGTAGGTCGGGCTTATGATTCGATAGAATTCCCCTACTGGCACTGTCTACTGCTGATGTTCATTCCTGGCTAAAGTTACTTGGAACCTGTTATTGGGATGAGAAGAGATGACCTTTCTGTGGTTGTGTGGTACCACTCTGTCAATCTAGTGGTCGATAAATTAGGAATATACATCACAGCGACGGATTTGTTATCTCGACACAGCTGCGAAGATGCTTAACCCAGAAATTCATTGCCATGATGATTATACTTTTGACTTCTCATGACGTATATCGGGGGAGGGCTTTTAATCTGATTCCATTTGAAGCCGACGCCTGTGAGTTTATGTCAGTTTACGGGAAGGCCCGTATTTCTTGAAGGCCCATAGCGTTTTCGCAGTCTTAAACGGAAAAATTGCTGCTGCAGGCACCTAATCCCACTTCTGTAGGAGTCTGAGGTACCGAGGCACCAAACCTCTTGATCAACCTTGATTTTTCGGGCGTATCTCGACAATATTTAGAGCAAAAATGTCATTCTAGCAGACAGATCGACAACGGTTCAGGCTCTCATAATTCAACCATTCCACGCTTGACTCCATCCATCCGTTTTTCTTGTGCAGAATGAACTATATATAGCAGAATGAACTATATGGGTCCTATCCACGATTGGGACTTCTCTTCCTTTTTCCTTTTTTATACTTCTGCGGCAAATCCTCCACATTCCTTTCGAAAAGATCATTCTACCAAATTACTGGTTCAGCAATGATTCAATTTGAGCAGCATATCTTCCCTGCATAAGCTCAATACGATGACCAACGCTGATTTCGACCACTCCTCTCTTTTCAATATCTCTTGTTGTTCCCCAGTAACTTTGCTGGCCGAATCAAATGACACGCAGCTGAATGTATAATTTTGCAAGGGGTGCTTGGTTCCCACAGGTGGTACGCCATCTACGACCCTCGACGAGGAAGTTACTGCCACTTACTGTAGCTCCCACGGTATGAATGTATGCATGTAGCACTCGAGTTCTAACTCCTCTTATCAGTCTTGCCAACTGCTATTCCTTTTTGCTGCAAAAGAACAAAAAAATTCGCATTAGTTCTTCCTCAATTTTTGATCCTATTAAAAATGCCGATGAGCGGGGGATTCCAAAAAATATAAAAAGGAAACATCCAGAAATAACTTACACCACCGCATATTCATAAAAACTTTCTGATAATGCGTATACCCTCTCTGACCCTACACATTTCTCTTCCAGTTGCGGGAGTACTGCTCCAGTAATCCGTAACTGGAAGAATACATACTAAAAGTGTCGCATGACACTCTTCGCCCCCACCCCCTAACGATACATCCACCGCCGGACTGCGTTTCATCATCGTTGCAGATCCTATAGCCTCTACAAACAAAGCAGAATAAATGGTTTGCTATAAAAAATCAGTTTTGCGGTTTAATCAAGGAAATCAGGTTCACAAGCCTTGGTAGATCTTGCAAAAGCGCCTCGTAAACAATCGTTTCCTAGGTTGAGATTTATGGAGATGAAATTTTTATCTTTCAGACGTCAAAAATATGAAAATCAATCATTTGGTTGCAAAGCTCAAAAAGTTCACGTAAGTTGGCACATTCTGACCTCATGCAGAACGTGACCTCGAGGCATGTAACACACACTGTTCCTAAACAGTATAAAGGATGAAGACTTTAGCAGGGGATGAAGACGCTTGGTCAGTGCTTTAGTGCAAACATCCTTTTTCCATTTTGTATCGCAGCCGCTTATTGAATGCGATATGGCCTTTGCGGTGGTTAGCCGATTTGCAGATCACGGTGTTATTATCGTCCCAGATCTGGCAACAATTTACTGTTCCTGGTGAGTAGAAGGCTGGTCATCCTAGGCAAGAACCGATACGAGATCTGATCCCTGTGCGTACGCACTTAACTAAGCGTAGCCCAGCAATCCAACTGTTCCTTACATGTGTAGATAACGCTGAAATTGTTGTTAAGAGGCTGAGGAAATCTGGTCCGTCTCCATTCGATAAGTATGTAAGACCATTCGCCCCAAAGGGTCCGCGTGGCCGGGGATGCCGATAAAAGTTTACATACCGCGTGGCCGGGGATGCCGATAAAAGTTTACATATCCAGTAGCGTATTATATGGTCCGCATGGCCGGGGATGCCGATAAAATTTACATAGACGTATCCATCCATAAGATGAGCAATATCCACACTTTTTTCATTAAGCGAACACAATCCAAAATTGTTCCTCAATTCAAGGATCTACTGCTGTCGAATTTTCATCTCCTATACGCGAAAAAATTATGAAAAACAAAGACAGTTTTTGTGAAGTTTAAGTGGCGGAAAGCAGCTGGCACAGCTTATCTTCGTTGCAGTAGGTGTTTTGTGGGCATGCAGAACAGGCTGTTCCTTTGATATAGATTTTTTCGTTGAGCTTGTTTCCACTGAAAAGATGAAATACTACTTCTCTGCATCAGAACTGCTTGGAAGGCGATAAGCCCGACGTTTAAATTCGGACTCGAATCGTGAGGATGAGTAAGGCCACTCTGCAAAGTTGCGAGGCTCTCAAAGAAAGAGGTAAAGCGAAATGAATAAAGCGACAGACAAACCCAGTTTTGTAGTGACATACAACATTCCAGTACTGATTGCAAGTCACAACTGCGCAGCCCATGTGCTGAGTGGTTGCCCATGCCATCTGCAACGTTTGAACATTTTTGGAACCGATTATTCTATTTAGCAAAAGTTGCATACTAATGTCAATTCGCCAGGAGAAGTGCTCTATAAAGACTTCTGCGACGCCCTCACCCTGGTGAACCACTCAGTCGGCTGGCCAGCATTCATTTGCGTGAAGGTGACACCTTGTCCAATGCCTCCAGTCACTCTTATTTGGCTCCACCACTGTTTCACAGCCTGAACGCCCATTTGCTCTCTCTCCTTCTACGTTGCTCTCTCGGCTCTGTGGTGTTTAACTTACAACAACGAGGCTCCGATGTCAGTACTAGCCCGGCTCTTTTCGAACAAATGAAAGTTTTCTTGTACATCTGAAGGGAGATTCGGGCTGCTTATGAAGGAACACCTCCTTGCAGATGCTGCGGCGTTGGCTTCTAGTGTGCAGCTGTACTCCTGAAAATTTGATTCTTCAAGCATGACTGGATGAAAACAGCTTTAAAGAAGTAGAGTTCTGCGCAAAGCTCCTCAGTAAGTGCTGAAAATGCAAAATACCATTCGCAACATATTAGTTGCAGCCGGCAAATTTCTTCCAGCCTTATTTTTCACTTCGCCTCTTGCAAGTCTTCCTCTAAAAACATACCTTTTTCATGAGCATTTACACTTCAATAGCGGCTAACCTGCGATAATTGTGTGCAGTTTTTGCCTTTACTCTTGTGGAGTCAACCATCCCAGTATTCTGTGGGCAGATTCGGTTGTTGGGCTCTGGAATAGTAAAAGTGTTTTTTTCACATATAAGTGCGCTACAGCTGAGGGAAAAATATGAGATTCAGGCTGTTCGCTAAGAAGTTGTAGTTCGGCTCCACAGCGGCAGAGGAACTGGCAAAATGTAAACGAACTCAAGCAGGCTCCTAGTATGCCATTTGATCTACAAAGTCTAAACTCGGTTCCAGAAAACTGTGGAGACTGGCAAAAAACCTTGCGAAAGTGAGAAAAAGGCTGACAGATGTAGTGAGAGGATCCGAACTGTATAGAGCCATAGGCTTAGTCTACTGATATGTGTTATCGGCTTTTGTGTAGGGAGCTGTGAGCGGCCCCTACACGAAAGCCGATAGCAGCATCATCTATCGAGTGGAAAAGTGGTAGTAGGTAGTAAGTCGAAGCTCTATAAGTGACTGTTTCGAATACCAGTCGAATCGAGAGCTCACGACGGTGCTCTTCTTCTTTTCGTGATCAGCGTTCCGGCCCGCATTCGCCGTGTTCGTGCTCCTTGGCTCTATGATCCCCTTCCAAATCAACGGCCAAACTGATCGTCCGAGGAATGACTCCCTGTGCACTAATCAATGCTCCTCATTGTGATCAGATGAAGGGCAATAGATTTGTGAGTCATTATTATGATGGTATCGTATGAGGAACATTGACCAGTGATTCGTAGAAAGAAGGAGCGAAAGCCGTCAGCCGACGATCCGATCTGCAAATCATGAGATTTATAGGAAAGCCTCGACGAGTATACAACGTCATTATTTTATGTTGTTTTGAAACCAACGTGGTGCAACCGTGGGTGAGGTGGTGGTGGTGGTCGTAGTGGTGGTCGTGGTGCGTGGTCTGTGGTAGTGGGCTTGATCGTTTGTGAGAGGTCACTGTCAGTGTGGCGTTGGATTGCTGTGTTGTAATGAGGGCTCTGGGCAGTGCCTTGATCTGTTGTATGGATGGCTCTCTGTAGCTCGTCTTCTGTGTAGAAGGCTCTGCAGTACTTGAATTCCTGGTGGCTTTATGAAGGCTCGCAGGTACTTGATTCTGGCTGTAAGGCTCGTGCAGGTACTGTGTATGCTGCTTTGTAGGACGACGGTCTGTCGTCTGATCTGCTGTGTGTAACGGCTGCTCTGTCGTGGTGTACGTGTTGTGTGTGTGATGAGGAACGTACGGAGTGATTTACCTATAGAAGCGCTTTTCTGGATAGCAGGATTAGGTGCTCACGAAGCGAATACTCACCACCACAGCAACGAGTAGAAAAGTCCACGACCACATGTTGAAGAGTGATGCTACTCAGATACCATCTCCTTTTATACGGACCCTCATATTAATTTTGGGGAATGAATAAAAGTGCAAGTGTTATTAACAAAGTGCCGAATGGGATTACTAGTAACGATCCTTTTTATTTCTGAAATAACTTTTCAATCAGGGCACATCGTTGCTGGGGATTCCCCAGCAGGTGGACGTATTTGGCAGCTGGGAGGGGGTCGTAATGAGTGGGGCAGTCAGTAACGAGCGCAAAGGTAGTCACAACGGCTGAGCCGCGAAAAAGTTGATTTTAGAGAATCTCCTGGGATACTATAAGAAATAGTGCGAACCGTCAATTAAATTAAATAATCAAAAATGCTGGAATCTCAATAGGTTTTTACATCATTTCTGAGTACGGGTGATACTATTCTACTAACTATGAGCCAGTACTACTTGTACCGCGGTCGCTGGCGGCGATGGGCGTGTGCGCGGCGAGGCTGTCGCGGGCACCAAGCGTTTTTTTTTCTTACCCATGAACGACTCCAAACGCCCTTTCAGACGTTTCTCCAGCAGTTGGCCTTCGTTATGCCAGAATCAGCAATAGCACGGAGCACGGATTTGGCGGCGTGCTATTGCCGGATGTCGCCCTATAATCCGCAACGGACAAGACTGTAAACAAGTGGGTTGGCCATGGACCCTCTCTGAATCCTAGAAACACATCTGTTCGCGGGGTTTTTTTGCGCTGCCCGTGTTCCTCTGAAAATCTCCAACGCTTCCCTCATGAATCCCGAATACTTCAGAAACATTGTTATTCGGAAGAAGGAATCCCCTAGTATTCAAAGCTGGGTCCAGATTTGCAATAAGTTTTTTGATGATTATCTTCTTTCAAACCAGGACAGTCTTGGTCAATTTTGCATTCCAATTTCAAAATCCCCGAAACCATTTCCCCCTGGATTTCGCTTTCTAAAACTCGCAGAGTCTTAAACATTTCAGTACATCTCGGGAAAGCTCACAATTTTTTTACACGACTACGTTTTCGCAATTCCTAACGGTCTGCATTAAAGAAACTTATAACCCTTCAAAGAAAAGTGGCAGTTGGTTCAGTTAATTGGGTCTGAAAAACATGCCCCAACGCAATCAAAGCGCGGACGCGGCGCACGTATTCGGTACTCAAATGGCATAGCTACCTGTTCTTCCCGTGCGCGCAGAATTTCAACACAAACAGTCCTGAAGGTTGAAGCAAACAGCATCCCATCGGAGATCAACACGAAGCGATTCTCATCAGAAGTTTGCCGAAGAGGGTAAGGATCTGCTAACTCCGCTCACTTAACTATAGTGTGTTTAGAAAATAGTGAAAAATCGTTATAATTTTTGAATTTCCACCTGTCTGAGTAGGGCCTGATTGTTTTCCATCTTAACACATGTACCAGAACACCGGAGTTTATCTAAACTAAATTCCTGTGAATAGAGTGAGCAATTTTACTGGGGTCCTGTTTCGTGTACCTACGGAATGTTTGAAAATTAACTAGTACAGAATTAACTAGTCTTCGACTGATGAAGTTCAGTGCTGGAAGGTGCTCAGAAGCCAGGGAGAATTCTTATTTGGCAGTCGTTTTCACTCGGCGGCTCGATTTGATGAGCAGGAGGACACAAGTGCTGGGAGGGGGGGGACGGACTCGATAAAATCCCCAGAATGTGGGCCTGTGTTCAGTGGTTTTACCTTCCCGACAAATCCAATCACCCAGGTTACCGTCCCTGAAAGCGTAGGCCCATTAACCTGAGCGAGAGCCGATTTACACGGATTTGATATCTGAACAGTGCCATGGTACGTGAACACCTTGTCACTAGACCACTCGCCTAACAGTTCAATATCAATCTCGTGATCGTGAATTGGGGGTTTTTGTTGGAGAATCCCGGAATTTTACTCACAGGGAATGTTTTCAACTTCCCATGGAAACTTTGAATGGAGAC
The DNA here is from genome assembly GCA_036418165.1 of Cooperia oncophora. Lineage (NCBI taxonomy): Eukaryota > Metazoa > Nematoda > Chromadorea > Rhabditida > Trichostrongylidae > Cooperia > Cooperia oncophora. Next base: position 10,721 of record MU952505.1, on the reverse strand, counting down.
CTAGGTACATCGATAGAGCCTCGAATGCTGATTACGAATATGCAGATTAAAAGTGCTACGGGGACCTCCCAGACGAGATCTGGGTGGTCAAAGTTTGAGTTCTGGCTCGTAAGCGCTGCTGATCGATGCCTCGGCAGTGCCACTGTGGCCTCGTGGTGATGGTCTCGATTTCAAGTCAAACGCACGCGGGTTTGCATCCGGGTGGCACGAAAATTTTTTGCTTCGCTCCTTACAAGCGCTTCAACTCTAATCTAATTCTTCCGAATTTACGGCCCTGGCAGGACAAGTAGATCAAGTACATCAAGTATACGACATACTCGCATCAGTATGGATGCATATCTGCCCTCTTTGAACATATTACCCATCCGACAATTCAAAGTTTTGCCCAGAATCGCAATTTGGCCAGACGAGCGTTTTTTTCGTCGAAGGATGTGATATTCGTGTTCAGGGGTCGAAATCTCCCATGAACGAATTTCTCGCTAAAAACTTTGAATTGTCGGATGCCGGTAAATATGTGTAGATGAGGGCAATATGCCACATCCCATAACTAAGCATCGGAGATGTTGTATACTTGATGCTTACTTGATCTTACATGCCCTGCTAAGGGCCGTAAATTGCGAGAATTTTGTAAATTAGAGGTGACACTTTGTAAGGAGCGAAGCAAAAACTCCCGCGCCAACCGGATGCAAACCCTCGTGCGTTTGTCTTGAAAGCGAGACCATTACCATGAGGCCACGGTGGCACTGCACAAGACGATCTTGATCAGCAGGCTGCTACGAGCAGCACTCAAACCCACCCAGTCTTGTCTGGGTGGGCCCGTAGCCTTTTGATCCTTGCATCATTCGCAATGCAGCATTCGCAGGCTACTATCGATGTACCTAGGTCTCCATTCAAAGTTCCATGGGAAGTTCAAACCATTTCCTTCGTCAGAAGAGCTTCTTACTGGCACTCCATCCACCACTGGGACGCAGACTTCTACGCGGGTGCACTTTGGCTTTGGTAGCTCTTCTTCGAGTCGCCAACATGCTAATTCTTCTAGTAAGACGACTTGGCTTCGACGGCAAGAACACGGTGGTATTTTAAGGTAGTATGCGTCACAGGATGTCGGGTACGTGAGAATATTAATATGATGCATATGTCAATTATTATTACTGTTCTAATAGTAGAATGATATTGTCAATTTAGAAATTTCGAAAGAGGAGTGATTTGACGGATATACACCGTGAAGATGGAAGTTTACCAATTCTCAGTTCCTTGCGTTTTGCGCTCCCTAAACCCGAAGCGAACTGATAACAGTTTCAGGGAATTTTCCTTTCTTGTTTATAATTGACGCTGTTGCAGAGAAGGCAGTGTGGAAGAGACTCGAGTTGAAAAGGCAGGGTATATTGACTTGTAGTATACCCTGCCTGCTCGACTCAGAAACTGTCCTTGTTTATAGTGCAGTGCGTTTAGTGTGACGAAATACTGAAGTGACTCTTACCAAAAAAAATTAGAAAAGGTAGTTTCTGACATAATTCGAGAATTTTTTTTTCTTCAAGGAGGGGAAGGTTTATTGTGGGGAAGTATATCTTGATGGAGCAACGTCAGCACTATAAGAAATACCTGCTATCGGCATGAGTTGCTATGCACTCTTTCAGGAAGGCGTCTCGAGGGATTTGCTTTCTCTTCCGTTTTCTGGAACCACTAGTTTGAATTGTGTCGAAACCTTCGTTTCTCACTGAAAGGGGTACTTTTCGATCAATTTCAGTAATATAGTTGCCAAAAGAATTAACACACCAATTTTTCGAAAGCTCACGTTCACTGAAGCCGCACTTCTAAAAGTTCCTTCTTTGTCTCGAATTTCAATGTTAAGCGCTAAAAAAAGCGATGCTTTTTTTTGCGGTACGCCGACTGGCACGCCGTTACGCGTCACTCAAGGTTGTCTGGGCACTGTCTCCGATGTTCTGCATGAAAGGATCTGCACGTATTGTATGAGAGGCCCTATACGATGGTCCAAGAACGGGTCCTCCCGCTTTGTGGAACCGATCGAATTCCTCATAAATAATCATTGAGTAACCTGCATCTATAAGTTACGAATCCTCAGGCTGCTCAACTAACCTCACAGCGGAGTTTTATGACTCGCACCCAGTGCGGTGAATCTATCTCGTGTATCACCAACTTCCGACGCAAATTACTTCAGAAACAGAACTCACACCCGAGCGATTCCTAATCGCCCTTGCTCAGGTGGGCCAGTACGCAGACTCAGAGACTTTCGCGACTCCACAACGAGTGAGGAGGGTGCTACGAAAGTTCGAGTTTCAACACCGTTCAGTTGGATCGCCTACCTAGGAATATCCCCGTTACAATTAACGCAGCGGCGCTCAGTTGTTGTCCAGTGGAACGGCGGGCATCGATCCTGACCGCGCTCCCTTCTTTGCTGACCGTGCTCGTGCTCATAAGTGTTTCTGCTCTACATTATTACTTTTTTCATTGGGAGTACATACTTCCAAAAGCAATCTACCTCACAAGGTAAGACGGGGTTTTTCACTATTAAGGGGTATTCAGCTCTAGATGATGGGGGATGATTGATGAGCGTGAGGCGGCAGGATATAGCTTTGTTCTCATGAAACGAACACGTTTGCGGAACTCCCAAAGTGAGGTTTCCAGGGAAGGCGTTACTTAGGTTGTTCTCGATTCTAAGCCCCCACAGATTTGTTATCGAACCCCACTGCCCACTGCATTTAATCGGGGGTCTTTCAGGGGGAGACATGTGTATAAAACTCTATCACATACCAGGGAATGTTAAAAATGGAAAGATGCACAATGAAGTAATGCCTGTTCCACTTTAGGCAGCGACAGCAGCGGCGATCGCCGGGATCGTCATGCGACCAACCGCGCCCCAACGCTATTACTCTGAGCGCCTCAAATAAATCAGGAACCCGGAGTTGTGTGATCTTTTTTCTTAGTACTGGCCACTGACTGAAACTTACGACTTTGTGTATTCGAGACGCTCTGAGTTATGAGGAAGGGACTTTCTCCTCTTTCCCTAGTTTTGTATAAGAGCAACTTCATTGCTTAGGTTAGCTTCTTTTTTGCTAAATTTGTTTTTATTGTTTCAACTGATATAATTGTCTAAGAAATCTCCTGTCCCAGCTCTAAAAAACTTACAGCTTGCAATTTGAGTATTGTAATCGTGTTCTCTCAAATAGTGTGCGAGGCCAACCACGCAACGATGAGTCTATTGAAAGACTTAGCTTTATCGTATATAAACGAACAACAATCCTATCAATTAAAACGATAACAAGTATCCGTTACAGGCGCCCCATCAAGAAAGCGCGAAGTTGACAAGAACAACGAGGCTCACCGTAGGGGGAGGCGTCACAATCATGCCTTTCTTATGCTGAAAAAGGTTCTTTTTGCTCCTCTGTATAATCTGAAGGTCTAAACTCTTCCCTTACTGTGCTCAACTTGCAGGGTTCGTCTCTTGCGGGCCCATACTATAATACTTCTAGAAACGAATTCAAAAAAACCTGGGAAATGGAACACTAGTTCATTTATGTAACCTCAAGAAAGAGGAAACTTACTACATGTATAAGCTTGACGAGTGAAGCGAGAAACAGTAAGAAACTTACCTAATGAAGCCTTCACTCTTTTTGCACATCCTTACTTTGAGTCAAAAGAAGAAAATAGACACAGAGATAGAAAATAGACAAATGCGGCTAATTTCGTACGATCTTTCCTTGAGTCGGAACAGTCTTTAGTTCTAGAACAATTGCAAAAATAAAAAAAGCACTACTTTATGCCGATTTCTATTTTTCTATTTCTTTTGCAAAATTACTTGTGTCATTGAAGCGAAATGCGATCTTGCACCCTTCATACGTGATGCGGCGTGTGCTGCCGTCGTGAATAGTTTCACTCTTTCAGCGACTGCCCATTTGTAATGTTGCGACATTTCTTAGCTACAGTGCGTGACGAAAGTATGTGAACGCTCCACATTTTGAACGCTTTTGATTTTGGCGTGGTGGAACCTCCACTGTTCAATTCTTCGGGTACGGAAACCATAGCATACTTTACTTCGTAGCATCTTGTGGGCGACTTCACATTTTTTTATTACTGGAAAAAGTTTCTTTGTACCAAAAGTATGCGTAGACACTTAAGAAAAAAAATATCTTAGAGATCAAAGTCTGGTAGCTGCCATATGATTTCATGTTTGGTCGTTTTATCCGGAATGCCCCCGAACAAGGTTCCTCATGGTTGTCTCGTGTGTAGCATCGCAAGCAGCAAATGTTGCCGCCTTGAGGTGATGAACCGCACTGCACTGCCGGCTGCCGTAAAAAACCCTTCAGCCGTGACGACTCTTAACGTTTTCAAGGTGATAACAAGCAGTAGAATTATGTGACAATCCTAGCTGTGAACGAGAGAACTGCGACCGCGTTCTGCCGCTGTAGAACATGTCTCTCGCTCGCATTGCCACTTCTCAAAAAGAGCGAAAGATGGGAGTCGGCCACTTATTCGTATTCCTGACTTTCTATGCTTCATGTCGGGGAAGGAGGCTCCATTTTTCCGCTCTTTCCAAAGCCATAGCAAACCACATGTACATCTGATTCAAAGTTGCTTTCCACACTGAACTTATCCACGAAGATTATCTGACGAGAAAATGTTCTTGATATGTTGGCCGTTCTCAACTTGGCAGTTTCTCCCCAGACTCCGCCTTATGTGATGATGTTGTGGCATTTTCACGGACAGATTCTAATCCTGCCATTTCATCCTGAGCAGTTAATTAGTGTTCAATTTAGGCAGGTAGGGAGTCTGAATAGTTCTACTTAATCATCTTGAAAAGTCAGAAGACCACATCTCAGCGTCTCTCTCACAACAGCCTGGCAGTTCAATGCAGTTCATCACTCAATGCAGCAACATTTGCTGCTTGAGATGCTGCGCACGAGACAACCATGAGGAAACTTATTCAGGACCATGCTATATGAAGTGATCAAACCAGCACAAAATTATATAAGAGCTACTAGGCTTTCATCTCAAAAACGTTTTCAATTTTTTCCGTAAGTGTCCACATACTCTTGGTACGAAGAAAATTTTCTCCAGTATCAAAAATGTTAAGTGGCTCATAAGATGCTGCGAATTGAAGTACACTCAGCTTTCCGTATCCGAGGAATCGGATAGTGAAGATTCGTTTCGCCAAAAGCGAAGGTGTTTTTGTAGAGTCACAATTTGGGGTGTCCACATACTCTTGTTACTCACTGTACTGCGCTTCCAGTGCAGCCTTGGGGAAAAACAACTTCACTCTTGTTATGCGAGCTCTTCATATTCACCTAGAGACCTTGAACACCATCGGCGTTTAGTGCGCATATGCTTTCCTATTATAATGACGGAAAAGCTGGCTGAGCGGGTCCACTTTGAGCTCACAGGAAATGAAACTATGGCAACGGTCCACAATACGGTACGTGATCTGACGAAGTGAAACTGACGAGATCATTTCTTGGCTCATCATATGGCTGTATTATCTGAGTCATTCATTGGTTAAAATCCACCATAAACGAACATTCTTCGAAAATATATAGTTTTCTTTTTCATTGCTACGAATCAACAAAATGGTGAACCCATGACTATCCAAACCCCCAAACACTGGCAGCTGCCACTCGGAGAAGAGTGATGAAAGTTGTGATTTTGATGTGAAAGTTCTACAGCCCTTTCCTAACTCTTTTTAGCTGGTTCGATCCGATCTTCATTTGTTTCGATCACCAAACCTACATCTACGAGAGGAGCGTTCAATGTTCATGAAAAGCGGCAAAGTTAAAATTTGCACTTATTCACTTTCACTAGGGTTCCGAGCTCCTGGAATCGACAGTCCATTAGAGCGTTGTGATAACGTGGCAGAACGCGGTGCAAAGCATATCTAGTTGGCACTTGTGATTAATAAAGTTTTGACTACTCAAAAAAAACAATAGCATGCGTGAATTTTGACGAAGCTAGGGTCTTGAATGGACGGTGTTGCGCGTTTGGCAGCATCATGCCAAAGTAGAATAGGCTTGTCTGGTTCCCTGACTGTCTGCCTATCTTCTGCCTGAAAGTTTAGCGTTAAGGGCTACCTGGACTGGCCTACTCATGAGCCCTGAGGTAAGGCATGGCCAGGTCTGTGGCACATGAACCAATAAGGAAAGGTAGGCGGGCTGCAATGGTCATTCAAGAAAAATATGTATACGTACACACGTCTCCTGAAAGACTGCAAATCATATTTTGAAGTTTTTGGAACGATTCTCTAAGTAGGATTGTATAGGCTCTTTGTTCCGCAGCTGCTTATCACATGGAAGAGCATCTTTATACTCAAAGGCACATCCCGCGTTCAAAAATGGTGAGTGCTGCTGCTCAAAAGCTAGTGACAGAGCGGTTATCAACATACAAATGCAAAAAAAAGCAGAAGAACTCCCATCAGAAACTCATGTGAACAAGGGGGAGTCGGACAAGCTCTCACCTGCTGCTGCCTTCCCTTTCTCCTTATCATGACCCTTCCACCATTTTAAATGGGGAAAGCTAGTAACGGGAAGAGCACTACAAGAAAGGTTTTCACGGAGAGAACAGTTTTTCTTACACTCCGTCACATTCACATTTCATATATACCATTTCACTTTCAGTAAACTTCAAAGTCAGCACTTTCAAATCACAATTTAAATCGCACTAGATACCAGCCAGCCCCGTCCCGACGACCAGGCCGCTTGTCAACGCTCATATCAATTTTCCAATTTCATCCTAAAACTCCCAGCTCGTTGACCCTTGCTGTTTCGCACATACAGCCTGATACAATGATACAAAGGCTCGAGCTCACTTTTTTCGAGTATTTTGCCACGGTTCCAAATTTTTATTATTTTTTTCGAACTTCATCATTTTTACACCTATTCTTTACACAGCAATGGTACTCATAGTCGCGCTGTTATGCAGTGATACTCCGCCTTCTACACTCCCCTTCTTTCGCTCTTTTAGCAAAAAAAAGTTGAGTTAAGCGGGTGCCGCTTCAGGTCGAGCGCAGCCTCGTGGGTGAAGACGGACTGACAATTGGCTGATGCAAGTGATTAGTTGATTCAGTGCTGTCCGGCGACACTACTCTCCAGCTCACGCTAGGTTAGACTGACCCTTCCAGGGCACAGCATTCGATGGCTATTTTGGTCGAGCCTGTACGACCCCCCCCCTTTTTTTTGGGGGTTCGGTTTATATTGCCTACATAACAACGCATAAAAATTATACAGAGCAGTGTTCGCAGTCGCATAGTTGCTCTTTTCGCTGGAGTGCGAGAGCAGAAAAAAGGCAAGGCAATCACGAGTTTATCGCCCACTCGTGAAAAACAGGCTTTTTGTGTATTCACAGTGTATTCACTTCACAGGACGTGCAATATAACCAACCAAGCTAGGAACCGCGAGAACAACATAAAAGGAAAAGCTAAAAACAAAAAAGGCTTTTTAACGCGGACGATTCATCTCGCTCCGCAACTGAATCCGACCTCAGAAGGCGTCAGTGGTGCAATTGCGGCCAGCCGTTCCCAAAGTTGTCAGCCGTTGCAATAGCTCAATCGACTATCGATTAAAGGACCGGGGGAAGGGAATTCTGGGCAGGACCAGCCGTGGGAAACAAATTTTCAGCAAGTAGGGTGTCTTTGAAGGACCATAACTTCCTCAAAAGCGGACCTATGGGGAAGAGGAAAGCGTATTCGTGTAGAGGAAGGTTTGATCTTCCTAAAAGTACTAAAATGTTCATGAAGGTCGCAAAAATCACAGAGAAATTGCCTTGGGGATTCGATGGGGATTTTTTTCAGGAACAGGTTTGAATCAATATATTTTTTTTGTAACTCAACATTTCACAAATCTGAGAACGGATTCGAGTGTATGAAGACTTGCTCTTTCTAAAAACCTATTGAACTGTTTCGGAAGTCCTCGAGAATCATGAGATCTGGCGATGGGGATTTCTCGCGCAGTACTCCGAGCTGCGCGAAAAACCCGTTTCCTGTGTACCGTTTCAAGTGAGCGTGTTCGAATAACCAGGAACGCATGAAAAACGTATCCTGTGGTGGAGCAGGAGCAGAATATGGTTCGTTTAGCGCCGATCACGCTGACTTTGGATGCGCCGCGCACTGAGGTCCGCGCAGAAGTGATGGGATGGTGCAACTTGTGCGTAATGTCTGTCCACGCGAGCAAATGTGTCTATAGGGTTCAGGGAGGTCCATGGCGAGCCTGTGCACTTGTTTACAGTGTTTTCCGTTGCGTATGATGGAGCGTGTCCCTGTCGACGCTGCCAGATTCGTGCTCCGCCAATTGCTGATTCCGATAAAGGAGACCAACTGCTGGAAAACGTCTGATACGAACGATATGGTAGTCCTGAAAAAAACAGGTTGGCTCAGCGCCAAGCGCGACCGCGGACACGCCATATCATTGGCAGCGAACCAGAGTTTGAGTTGTACTGTTTAGTCACTTACGAGATGATGTCGACTTATTAATATTTGCAGTTATTTCGGATTAGTTTGATGAATGAAAGTTTTGTACTATTTTTTTGCATATCCGAGTTCTCTACAAAGCAAGTTTCGCTGTACAGGACTCAGCACACAATTTGCGCTGCTCGTTACTGGCTGCCGCACTCATTACGACCCCCCCTCTCCTGGCGGCCAAATACGATCCCCCTCAATGGGGAATGCTGTGCCCTGGACCCTTCTTCACAATAGCCGGCCCTTATATACGGGGCTCGAAGGGGCGGAACCGGAAGTGCTCGCTATTGGTCCGTTCAAAGTGATGACGTCACACTTGGCGGGAAACTAGGCGTCGATTGGCCGATTAATCCGCGTCGGATACCGACTGTTTCGGCTCACGTCCCCAGGAATGTAGAACGAACAGGCGCACCAAGCAAAACTTCATAAAATCAAAAGGTAATAACAAAAGTTGAAGTTACAAAAAATAACTGTAACACAACAATCAATCCTTTCCCTTGTTTCAGATTTTTGGTTGGCTACGGCAGCCCCTCCCGCTCTTATGAATCAAGGATGAAAGCTTTTTTCACGTCGTAGAAGCTCCGCACACTTTTGAAAAATGTAGCAGTTTGGCAGGTTAGGGCTCACCTGGCAGGTGAGGTCTCGCTCGTCACTCGGAATAAAAAACACGCAAAGTTTATTCTAAGTGGCGGGGGAGAGACTGAACATGCCAGCTGAGATTGTAACCTGTCGGCTTACACCATTTCCAAAGGTGGGTGGAGCTTCTCATGGTGGGTGTGGCTACGTGTTGCAATCCTAAATGTGAAAATAAATTCAAAGTTTTGTAAAAGTGGGCACGGTGGACGGAGCTTGTTGTATCAGTGCATGAATGCGATTCCATGGGTACCTTGGTTGTGTGGAGAATGGGGTACAAAAACAGCAGATCTGAAAAAATATAAAAATTCGAAATCTGTAACGAGTTTCCCTACAAATATGAGGAGCGCTTGTTCATCAGTACTTTCCAGTCAGTGGGTGCGCGCAAAACAGCAAATTTCAAGGGAATTATAGAAGTAGAAGTTACAAAAAAATTTCAAAATTCATGTCCGCGCTGAAACATAGACGTGGCCACTACGGGACTTGCGGTGGTGTCTACCGCGATATGGTTCAGTAACTAAAGGTTTGAAGTGTGTTTGAATTTGATTTAAAAAGTAGCGAATTTAAAGTGGAACTGGTACATTGGTGGTAAAGAATTCAACTTCTGCCGAAACTAATCCAGCTTTCCAAGCCACATTGAACACGTCGCAAAACATCGTTTTTAATTTTTGTTTTTTTTATATATAATATGGTTGCGACTCTTTTTACCAGTAGTTTAATGGAGTTTTCACCAAGATTACTCTTCCCACGCGGAATCTGCGCCTAGGCAGTTTGGCCCGGGCCGCCTGCCCCATCAAGCGTGTGCAGCGGAACCCACAGAACGGGACCTGCCCGCTAGGTAATGAACAGAGCGGTGGCAATGGGTGGATTGCCGCCGCAAGACGTCAGACCAATAAGGGGGGTGTCCTCGTCGGGTTTTCAAAATTTGCAATTACAACAAAGTGTTGAAAGATCTCGACAACGAAAAATTGAAGCAAATACTCAACAACGATTGTATATGTACTACAAATACAGTACAAGAATATGTGGATAAAAATTATGAACACGTTATCACAGGAAATGTAAATCTTATGAAAGAAGAGTTTCAGACGATTGCAGGGACTAAATATAGATCAGACACAGGCATAACAAGGCAAGAAGTTTAATAGTGTTTGAAGATGCACTCATTAAGGTTATAAATTATTTTAAATGTAAATTCAATGCTAGCAATCAGAAAATTAAAGGCAGTTGGCACGATAAATCGCTATACAGGTGTAGGATTTGTACGACTGGCTTAAGTCAATTCAATAAGTCAGTCAATAAGTCACGAACTACACAACATCACCTTCGACAATCTCAGAATTTACACTGCGGATTTCACGGACATGTTCACAAACTTAGACGTGATCTTATCATAAAGAATTATAATGCAAGAAATTCTTAACATTTGCTCCAAAAGTGCCAACAGATCCTTTATTGCCACTAATGTACCGTGTTTTCTATACAGATGGTAAAGAATTTAAGACCAACTACACATTTTACAAATTCAGCAATTTAGTTTACCTTGTTGACTATCTTTTACGTAACAGTTTTTGGCTTTTTGCTTACAATACATTCAAGCAGATTAAAGGTGTCCCACAAGGTGGCAATT
>MU952504.1:0-11159 GCA_036418165.1 Cooperia oncophora | reverse complement strand
ATCTTTTTACTGTTTTTCATTTTCTGTCACAGAGAATCCCATACACGATCGCCACTTGGGAATTGCTGCCGCACAAGTGCGTTCTTTTCTAGGTTTATTTAACCATCAAACGCCATTGCTGATCCGAGGCACTTGCTTTGCACGTCTGAACTAACCATAAGTGCCAACAATCTTTATGGTACCGGGCCCGTTTGGATTGCGTCCGAGTACTTCGTCCTAATGACTGCCCTGGGCCCAAGCTCTACCAAGCGATCAGGTCAAGCTTGCAGTTGCTGAGACAGTACCTCCTTTCTTCACAGGCAAGCACCAAATCATTAGCGTAAAACATCGCCCAGGAAACTTCGTTCAGGAAAATTCGATGGCATCTATGACGTCTACGAAGAGGAATGGGGAAAGCGCAAAGGTAGTACGGTCCTTTGCCTTGTGGAACTGAGCTGGACGCGGACCCCTGACAGCACATAAAAGACCTTTGTCAAGACCGGTCTACAAATACCCTTGTCACATAACATGTAAGAGGGTAGTAGTGACGAGAGTGGCATAAAATGGGAAAGAAATGATGTCACTCTGGTCGCTATGATATCAGCACATGACAATTCATCAATTAATTGCTCTCATGCACCTCCTGCAGTCATCTGCAAACGTCAGGATTATTGCTTGCACCAGTTCAGCTGGAACACATTGCCATGTTTGTCACACCCTCGGTCAGGGTAGAGCATGGGGATATGCGAAATGGCGGTGTGAGTACGACAGCCTACCCCCTCGAAAAGGGTCCAGTTACGACCCCCCCCCCCCCTCCTGCTCTGACTGACAATAAGCAATTAAGCAAAATTGGTGAAAAAATAGCCCCAAAGTCAGTGTGTCAGGTCCCAGATGTACATTCAATGAATGGTGACGGGGAAATCAAACACCGGACGCTACTCTTCGACTTCACTGATAGGAACCATTCAGCTACTAATCATGAAAATAAGCACGACACAACAAAGAGAAAAAACATTCAAAAAATACAAAAAATTGCGAAACTATAAGAAAAAATGAATTACGGCGGCAGGATATCGATCGTCACGATAATGAAAGCGGTCGCAACGTTGCGACCGCTTTCATTGGAAAAACGTCATTGGAGCGCGGTTGTTGGGCCTGCCAACGTCCTGGGGTCTTTTCGGGAGGTTATATCTCTTTAGGTGCGCGGCTTTTGAGGAATGGTAGCAGCATGCAAAGGCAATGTTCCTACTGTTGCGTTTTCTACCTAGTTGCAATCTGAATGTTCCCCGTGAAATATTTCCGATGGGTTTCGGATGGGTTTGGGGTGAATAGCAAGCGGGTTTTTATGCTTCACACGAGGATTACTTATTTCGAACGCAATTTCATCAAGACCGTCTTCAAAACGTTTTATTCTTCCTCTTTCCAACAAGCTTTACAGTTTTCCTGAAGACATGCTAGTTCAGGAGATATTTAGATGGGTTACCAACGCGCTACCCTCTGAGCCACTCAAAAGTTCGACTCCTTCTGTGCCATTGTGAGGATACACCTTCGGAAACTTTGATGTGCCTTCAAAACACATATTCCCATTCAAATGAGTGAAAGAAGAGCTTGGTTATCATCGATCGATTCTGGTCCGAGTGTGCGCCGTGCATGACGCTTCTGCGCAGAGGTGGTGGAAAGGTGTAATCTTCTGATTTTAGGTGATTTTTGTCCATGCAAGCAGATGTTTGTTTAGGGTTTGGAAAGGGCAGGGCACAAATCTGTTTGAGATGTATTATTTAGTCATCTACGTACTTAAGAGTTCATGCTAATAATTGATATTGCTAATCAACTTTTTATTACGGGGTCTTCTGTAGCATTCCGTCCGCTTCATGAAACTTAACAGTGACACTTTGTGCTGTTTGATGCTCACCGACCCTGCGTTTGCCACCGTGCCCATGTCCAATGCGGCCAAGTGCGCTCCCACCCCTCTATGGGTTTCGCACAACGATGCTGTACCTTGTCCTCGGTGACTGAAGCAGTCTTCTTTTGAGGCACGAAGTCCAACTGTTTACATGTTCTCCCTCCGTTCTTCTGCATAGCTTCCTGTATATTTTTCTGTGAATTTCACGCAAAAAGATAAAAAGTCAAAAAAACTCGCTGGTTCGCAAAGTGGATGGGTTACGTTTTCTTTTCTTCAAATAAACTAGGTGACCCAGACACCTGCTCTGCTCGCTTTACCAATCCGCTGCTAGTGTTACCGGATAGTTGGTACAGTTGGTTAACAGTGTGTTTGTGCATGGAGAATTCAGCATATTTAAGCATAATTTATTTAAGACCGATGATCAAGATCTCTGTCTGCACAATGGCTGCCTAGTATAGTGGGGAAAAAAATAGCATAAAGCGAAGCGAATACACGAAGAAGCCTGGCCACAAAAAATCCTAAAAGTATTCTTCCCTTGGCTATCGTGCAATAACCGTATTGCTTTACTGGATGAAGCAATCGAACATAACCATCCGCCGTCGGACGTATTGTGGCGCAGGGGAGCGCGGTGGGGGCATCCGGGTCGCAGCTGGGCACCTTTGCTAGATTTAGGCCACGATAAGGCATCTTTCTTGGGAATTGAGGCCGCCGCAGGGCGCCTGCTTCAGGGACGCCTAATTCTGTCCGCTAGGCGCCTTAATCCTACACGTCTTTGAGTTCATACGTGCACTTGCGCCTTAACTATGAGAAGCAAAGAGTGACATGTCAAAAGCAACAAATTTTCCTGGTTACCCGCCTCCCCCTCTCCCGCCTTCACCCCGAAGGAAAAAAAATAGACGCCTGCTTTCGTTTTCTCCCTTATTGTGGTTTTCTCTGATCTAGTATCAGTCGTTCACTCTGTAGTTCACGTCCTGCATGACCAGAAGACCATAGCGGACATCTTGGAACTGATTTGAACCCCGTTCCGCGTGAGAGACAACAAAATGAGACATTCACTTACCTATGCATGAATGAAAGGCAGCTGATGTGAATGTTGCACTTAATAAAGTTGGTTTTGGAGAAGTTATAAATTTTTCACACTTGGTGCAGACACCGTTTTCTTGACATCTGATATATACCCGGCTTCGCACCATCTGAAAGCCATGAAATACTGGTCGCATTTAGTTTACCTAGCTCCATATTCTCAAACACTGCCACTACTCCTCTTATTTATATCGTAGCTAGAGTATGGTGCCAATATTTACAAACAAGATCGCTGTGGATGAGCGGGTGTGTCAGGCACTACACTCCTATCCCTGAGCAGAACAGCGTGGCATTTGAACATGTCACGGCATTGGTTACTCATAGAATATTTCAGTCTGGGACAACTGTCATCTTGTTCAATGTTGAACAGAGACGGGACAAAACAATTTTCAAGATAGAAAAATAATCTCACACCAGAAGCATAGACACCTTCAGGTTAATTTGAAGCATGCGGCCACGCCTACCCGATCTCAGGGATTTCGAGTATATGAGTGTGCCACGGCGCCAAACCCCGTTCCCTACCATTTCTTGAGCCGCGTATGCGCCAACAATTGGTAGAAAACGAGCGATATGAACGACATGATCACTCTTGCCACTTGCTCGCTTACGCAATGGTGGAGAACGGTGGCACCGTGCCAAACTCATCCCGCCTGAGGCAGCGTTCGAACTTCGCCGGCAGCGCATTCGACGGATCGCTGCAGCCAAAAGCGTGCGCATTGATCGCACATAACGCGCGACCGAGGCGCTGCCGTCGCGAAGTATGAAGCTGTCGCATCACGCAGGGCATAGCATTGGTTTGGGGATTCCCTATGGGGAGGCTGGTCTATTTGCTCGTCAAGGGGGGGGGCGTATCTTGGGCTTGGGGCAAAATTTAATTTTTTTAGTTGATTTTTCCTCCTTGCCGGATCGTTTGGAGGAGGGGGTCGATTTCTGCAGGATTTATGCTGTTAACTTTGATGAATTTTCATGAATTTACTGTGCGAGTATAAACCACAACCACAACCCAAGCTCCGAACCAAACATCCCCATCGCAGATGCTGTGCCCCTGCCAACAACGCCTCCACAGCGAAGTGGATGTCGACTGTACTTTTTCCTTGCGCAGTAAGACCCGCTCTGTTGTTGTTGTTGTTGTTGCTACTAGGAAAGTGAATAAGAGCAAGAGAACTACTGGTTTCACTGTCAACCGCAAGATCCCCTTCGTCGTCAGCATATTAATGCGCCAAAACAATTATGACAAATGTGCAGAAAAACAACAGAAGCACCCGTACGAGACGGGTGCTCATTTGTTGACATCCAGCCGATTTTCGTGGTCATCGATAGCAGCCGGCTGTTTTGCTTTGTTCACGTTTCCGCTCTTGCTGACATTTCTACAGTAGCATGTAGTGCATATATAGTTACACCACGTGCTCTTTTTGATTTGTGGTGTTGATGGGGCAGTTTTCTTTCTTTAGGCCATAGTGTTTTGACGAGACAGTCTTCAGCGCAAAACCATGCAATACGGAAGATTTCCAACTTCTGTTCTCCTATACTATCAACCAGTCTGGCTGACGCGCATTACTGCGCGCATGGTTAAACCTATGGTACTGATAACTGACAGGATTTCTGTGCTGAGCACTAACACTTAGCCTAATTCCCATGTTTCGAAAACGGCCCATTTCATCATGTTTCTCCCTTTTAATGAACATTTGCCAATGTTTGGTGCTTATCATATTTCTAAAAGCACCATTCGTTGGAAATAGGACAGCATAGCGGTTGGAAGAATTTCGATGGTAAAAATATCGAAATCATAGTGGCTCTTATCATTCCTCACTGGCCAACAACTCCAGACATCCTCTTTTCGGTGAAACTCGAGCGTTTAGCGGTGGAAGCAATTCCGACCGCTAAAATGAGGATTTTGCTAAGGGATATAAACATCTTGACTCACTGAGCCTTTGCCCATTGATTCTTTGGCCACGGTGATGTGAGCATATACGGACTCCCAAAAGCCCTTGTCGGACACTGTCAGAATTTATCTCCCACCTTTAATGTTCCCTAAGCACCTCTGAATTACTTGCTGGAGCAGTTCCCAGTGTTGCTACAACTCTGCTGTGAATTTTCCGGGCTATCTTATCAGCTGTTATCACTTCCTGCCACCCACCAATAATGTTCCCATCCTGCCCCCTATCTTACTTCTTGGAACCAACGTCCCATCGTCGCTGTGGCCGGTGCTATGAATTTGGTGACCCTTCCCTTCTGAGGCTCCTATGTTATCTTATCAGCTGTTATCACTTCCTGCCACCTACCAATAGTGTTCCTGCCCGACCTCCTACATCACTTATCAGTTTGAGCGCACAATCGCTGTTTTGAAGGAAGTTATGAATTTCCGGTCAAACACGCATACATACACACAAACATGAGCAAGCGATTTACCACCCACACACAACACACCACACACACAACACCACACCACACACACACACACACACCACCACACACACACCACACACAGACACAGATACAAGAATACACGACATACGCACACACAAGCCAACAGCACAAGACTTATAGCGGGTTGATATAGTAGGATACTACCAATCCCAGTCAATCAAATTATGCTAAGAGCCAGAATCGCTAAAACTGCAAAACGGCTTCAACTCGCGTTTGGAAATCGTACCGCGGTCAAACACTTCGTAAGCGTCCTTGTACAGGTAGTTTTCTCTTAAGCTTCTGGGATCTTCCATTTCTCAGCTTCATAAGAAGTAAAAAAGGCATTGTGGCTATCTTAAATGGCAACTCTGACGCCTTCCGTTGTTGCCCCGTCCACCACCAGAACTCAGGCGCTATTTTCTATCACGTGTTCATCGTAATTTTCGTTTCTTTTCACTGTGAGGTATGAGCATAAAAGGCGAAGAAAACTATCAGTAAGCCAGAGGCGGCGGATATCGCCTTGCTGGTATGGAACGGTTAAGACCGTAGAACTCGTACAGTGGGGCTGTTAGGAGGGTTATGTTCTGCATAATTTTTGTTGCTTTTTTCCTCCCTGGCGATTATTTAGCGACTATGCTTTCGTCGGTGTATGCCACTAACCACAATACGACAAAAGGCCCAAAAAGGATTGATTACCATTCCTCAGGATTATCAGGCACGTGTTATATGGAATATACAGAGGGGGGGGGGGGTCAAAAAAAATGAGAGACCCCTTTTTTCTTCCTTGACATTCGAGCCGTTGTAAGTTACACTCTGTTGAATCACAGCCTTCTGGAGGAGCGCCATCGAGAGATTCTGCCACGCGACCGTGAGTGGGTGCCTGAGATCAGCGAGATAGTCGATTTCTCCGCCACCGTAGACCACCCTATTGAACTCCGCCCGAACCAGGTAATTGAGGGGTTTGGGTCAGATGACCTGCTTGAATATTCCACCTTCCTCAGGTACTCAACGCCCCTCCATTCCAAGTAGGCGAGTGTTTCTCCAACGCCCTTCGATTTCATGTGGTGGCACTCAATGCTGTAGCAGTACAAAGTTTCAAAAAGGTACGGGCGACGACATGTGGGGTGGATATTCTTCTCGAGTTGCTCGATGTAACCGCCAGTGCTCACCTTCAGTCCGTTGCCCGCGAAGAAAATATTGGTCTCTCCATTCCAGGTACGTCCGTCCCTACCATCAACTGGCGCTTGGCGACTGGGGTGAAGATGATGTCCTGGACCGTAGCGACGTTGACGGAGCTGCTCGATGATGGAGGTCTTCCAGATCGAGAGTACTGGTCTCCAGGTAGCTATCATGGTGACTCCATACTTAGAAGTTTTCGCACTGTTTTGGAGTGGACATGAAGTTTCCGAAGGCCTTCTCCAGTCAGGTTTGCGCGCTGGATAATGACTCAATACTTTTGGTTGTACACTGCCAGGCGAGAATGGCGAACGCCAGCTCCTGCTTATAGAGGAACATCTTGGGTATCCTCCGCCCTGGTACTCGTATCCACGTTCTCTGTCTGGGCTGCGAAAACTTTGCTGATATGTGACTCGGTCGAAATGTCTTTTTTTTTGCCCCCCCCCCTGTATGTTCTCATGCATTACGTACTGTCGGGCGCGCTCAGGCGGCTGCGTTTGCGGCGGGCAAACCCGCTCTCCACCAGTATTGAAGCGAGCAAATGACATGACTGCATTATATCCTCCGTATTACTCGTTTTCTACCACTTTTTGTCGCATACGCGTTTCAACGAAAAGGCTGAGAACGGCTTCAACAGTGTGCACACTCATACTGGGCAATGATGAGGATCTGTAATGTTATGGTAGGTAACAAGGTTTCAGAAGAGCGGCGTGTCTTCCAAAAAAGTGTCTTGATTTACACTAAGTTGTTTTAGACTCCAGAAATTTCGGCTCCGAGCTTCATTTTCAAATTGCCTAAGCCACCAAATCCACTAAAAACTTGCATATAGGGATAATTCAACATCCTGATTACGAGTATTCTTGGCGCGGCGCCAAGAGAGGAACAGACGTATATACAATTTTTTTTAGCGATTGGTGATCTTGCCACTTTTAAAATGAGCTCGGAGCCGAAATTTCTGGAGTCCAAACGGCATTAGCCTATTGCAACCCATCAACGTTCCCACCGATCGAGCAGAGAAGTCATCTGTCCCCCGATAGTGATCGTAAGGAATATGACATTTATCCCGCCAAATATATAATACATGACAGCCACCATGAGGCGCTTTTCTACATTCTAAAAATCCTAGCACTAATCTTGCGCAGTGCGTTATGAAGGGTAATACATTTTTTTGTCATCAAGAGGCACTTATCATACACTCATCCCACCCACAGTCTTTTTGCCTTCCTTTAGCAGTGAACAAATTATGAATAAAGGAAATGCCTTCACTATGACGACTTGCTCAAACGTGGAATTACAGCAATTACTGAAGATCACTCAACAATTACCTGCCTCACTATGTTTAGAACTGTGTCCGTGGTTTCCTCTCACTTCTCACTGTAATTGAAAATAAGCTGTACGCTCACCTCCAAGGATTTCTATGTGAGGTGAACGGGTCAGCAGATGCAGTAGCGCACACTTTCTTCGCTCAAAGATGCACGGGAATGGTGCTGGAGGGTAGCGATACTCGATGCCTTCTCCATACCCCGCCCGCGCTGCCACTGCTCAGCATTAACCCCTTAAACCGTAGCGAAGCTCTCTACTTGCCTGCGCCCGTCTCCTTCTGCTTGATCCGCTACCGATCGAGTCAAAATCATGTTTCGCTGCAGAGCTTGGAATCGATGCAAGAGCTGCACGTGGAGGATAGCGCGGACAAAGTATGGAGTTGGCACCGAGTATCACTACTTTGCATGATCAGTTCCCGTGCACTTTTTGGCGAAGAATGTGGCGCGCTATTGCAGCTGCGGACCCATTCAACTCGCGCATATAAAGGGCCGTACAAAATTGGACGGAGTGTGCAGTTTGTTTTCGGAGAGTTTTAGGTTGTATCTTCACGACCCGTTTTCTCTTCCTTTCTGTAGTGCAGGAGCTGGCGCTACCTCAAAAACAACTTTTGGCGATTTATTTGTAAATAAGGCCTCGTGTTTTGGAGAAGGGCATGTGGGCCGCAGCTAGCAACTAATGTAGCCTACGTTGGCGGCAGAATGCCGTAGCGCGGGAGATGGTACATGGAGCGTCAGGGCGCAAAGCTTCTCGGGTGCTTCTCTGGTGACTCCGCTCATTGTCCCTTTGCTCATTTATACCATTTTCACTTTAAATTCACCCTTTTTCAAACCAAATTCACCCTTTTTCAAACCAAATTCACCCCTTTTCAAACCAAATTCACCCTCACTTTTCACATCAAATTAACCACACTTATAAGGGCGGGCATCATCAAGCAGGGCAGATCACGCCAGACATCACTGCGAGCCCCGCCCCGACGGCCACGCCCACTTGTCAGCGCGGACATAGATTCTCAAATCTTGTTTCATAACTTCTGCTTTTGCTGTTTCCCCACAGGCCCACTCTAACTGAAACGACCGGGCATTGGAACACAATTGGCCTGAACTTCGCCCATTTTCTAAAGGGTTTGGCAATCTAGGCTGACCACGCCCACTTGCTTTTCGCGGACTTTCGATATTTTTTCAAAATTTTTGCATTTTAGGGCTGCTCTGAATGCCCCCCACTGTATGGACTCAGCCCACTGTTGAACGAGTCCTCCGATCACTTTTCAAGAATAAGTGCAAGATCGGCAGTATAGAGACTTGGTTTGACATGCTGGGTTTCGTTCGTGACTCGTGAACAAGAAAATCCGGTCCGGCAATAATTTATCCGAATGATTCAGTCCATATCCCTTAGCATTGCAAGCCAAGGCTCTATACTTGCTCGATTTTGCAGTTCATTTTTGATTAAAGTGGGCAGGGCTTCTTCAAAGTGGGCGGAGCTTCTCACAGTGGGCGGGGCTCGCAGTGATGTCTGGCGTGATCTGGTTGATGAGTTGCCCGCCCTAATAAGTGTGGTTAATTTGATGTGAAAAGTGAGGGTGAATTTGGTTTGAAAAAGGGTGAATTTGGTTTGAAAAAGGGTGAATTTAAAGTGAAAATGGTATATATCCTTCCTCACTGCTCCTGACCTGTTATTGGAATACTAACAAATTTTCGCCTCCTCCTCGGAAAAGTAGGCTCTATTGAGGGTGTTTTTGATGCTTCACGGGCAAGTCCACTAGCAAGTATACTTCTATTATCCTAGGCCCGCTACCCACGACGTTTTCGACAGTCTGTCATGAAACATCTCTCGCCTTCGGAGACACAGCCCGCGATTAACCGATGTGCACCTTGGACCAGGTGGCCCGGTCCGCAACCGTAGGATTCCGCCTCTCAAATTTAAGAAGTGCCTGGGCTCCGCCCCCCCCCCCTCCCCCCCCACTTTAATGCCTGCGTCCATCTGTTGATGGTGTCCGCCTATATCACATTGTTCCACCATCACCTTATAGCGAAGAGGTCTTGATATTCTGAGCACTACCTCTTTCATTGTTTCTCTTTTCTACGCTCACAATCAGTGTCTCTTCCTCGTATGCTCAAATATGGCGTGAATCTTCCTGCTTTTTTCACCTTCTGGTTGGCTTAGCTCCTCGATAATCGTATTTTGACATTACTACCCCCGAATGGCCATCGCCGGCTCTGCTTCCAAAGGGAAGTGCCCGATAAATCCCAAGACGTGTGGGATTATACGCCTAGCAGGAGAGAATTCAGCGCCCCTTAGCAGGTGCTGCGTGACTTCTTTTCCAAGCAAGGTATTCTTATAGCGCCCTCTCAATTCGTATCGCCTTATTAGTGAAGTACAATAGAAGAAGAGTGACTGATATGAAGCGGCTGCGGTGCTGCATGGATATATGAGTGCACACATGCAGCCGTATCTACCGTAGCGGTTATTGGCACGATGCCAACGGGAAACTCGTCCGAAATTGCTTCTGTCGCGTAGAATAAAGGATTTTCTTCAGGTTTTCAATCATTTCACTTCGCTTTTTCGCCATTTTCCCCACTATAGAGCACCCTTCCTACCATGTTAGACCGAGTACCAAATTATCGTGCCTTATGCCTTGGGACACAACACTAGCAGATCGCAACCATCATGTACTTTTTTTGAAGTGGAACTCAGCAGATGTGCTTCCTATTTCCGGTATGATGAGTCAGTTTGCACGTTTCATATCTGCTAGTCATGCAGTGAGAAGGCAAAGCTTTTGCTTTTCTTTCCGCTTACTGGCCAGGAGTAATGGAAAACGTGATTGGCCTGGATGCGCTACATACGAATACTAAGAACGATCGGTATCAAGTAGGAAAGGGTGATTCGAGTCAGTAAGTGGCCTATGCAATAACTTTCGGAGCCAGTGGTTGTGGAAAAACAGAGATCTTTTTTTGAGCATCGTTACAAGTATGCCATCTCTGAGCCAATCTCGATGGAAAGAAAAGCCGGATTAGCCAAAGACGTCACGCAGTCTATGAATACCCTTCCATGGACCGCGTGACGTTTACCAGCGCTTCTTAACACCCAGTCACGGAACTTTTGTTTATGTCCAGGCATTTACCTATTTAGAGCTCCCACAATGAGTTCGCTGACACATACTCATAAAAAACTTCACCTTCATCAGCTCTCGTGTACTTTTATGCTAATTAGAAAAGCGTGGGTAGTCGAATACTTCTGCCCATATTCCGCGTTTCTATTTTTGAATTGTTCAGTGAATGAAAGGTAATTCTAA
>MU952501.1:0-17649 GCA_036418165.1 Cooperia oncophora | reverse complement strand
CACACGTCGAATGTTTTCCCTGTTCCATCTTCTCCAGCATCCGCAGGAAGGAATCGGCGGTCTCCTTGTGCTGCTGCTGCATGAACTCGATGGCCTTGTCCTGACGTTCCATCCGGCGTTCCATTAGAGCGAGAATATCGGCCAGCTTGTCCATGAGTCCTTGATCCTGATCGCCAGTTGTTGAATCCGGAGGCAGTAGGCAGAGTCGGCAGTAGAAGAATATTTATTAGACGAATAAACTCAACAAAACAGTGGGGTTTATATACCCCCATGAGATCAACATTTGGGCGCCAAAAACCAGTTCACTTGCCCCTCAGGCATGACTGGCAGACCACCCACCGTACTACTGGCCAAGCAATGACCACCATCGCCTTGACCTATCCAACATCCTCAACCAAAGCTTTTTTGATATTCTTATACTACGAGAAGTTTCCTATCAGATGATATATAACTTGCTTGCAAAACGTTTCACTTTTCGAACAAATTTTTCAATTGAAAAAAACGGCCATTACTTATTAGCCAACCTAATATAAAGAACAAGGAAATATCAATATCATTTCAAAAGATGGCACATATGCACTATCAATCATGGTGTGATCAATTAATCAATCAATCACTATTCTCTCTGGCCCTCGCAGAAACTACATAGTAGATGCCACATCTCCATGATGGGAGAAACTATTCAATGCCCTCATTTACATGCCATTTACTACATCTAATATGTGCCACCCACTGGACGAAAATTACTACCAACCTCCAGTGGGTTGGCTGACACGGCGTACTGTCGTTCTTGTTCGCCGGTGGAAGCCATGGCGGGGACGTGTTGTCCTCTCAGAAGAACCAGGCGACTAGGAGTGGCACGTAATGGGACGGGTTTCCAGGTGAGTTCAACACGGCGAGAACGACGATCGACTTTTCTCACTCCCCTAACAATTTGATCTTTCGCCCTTGACGTCGCGTTCGCCTTCCTCTCGTAAAATCCTCCAGCCCATGTCGCCGTCGTGCAGTTCCATCACCGCTATCCAGCCACCGCCGTCGTCTTCTAGTCGCTACCGCTATCGTCCTTCCAGCTACCGTCATGGCCATCCAGCTCCCATCGCGGCCACCCTAGCAGTGCCATATCTACTGCTATATGATAATACTGTCGTTCTACGTGATAATTTTGTATAAACTCCCATTGATTGTAAACTGCCGGCGGAGTGTCGTCTGTCTCTGACGGCGATCCCATCACTCATCAGTCTGAGACGACGATCCCTCATTAAGTCCGCCCCCTACCTGACGCGGGGTCAAGTCAGGTAGGGGCTTCATTCTTCCTCGAATTGTCCACATCGACCATATTTGGATTACATGGAAACAGCTCATTGTCTTCATTCGTTCTTGCCTTGTCATTAGTATTACCACTGAACCACCTTCACACGCTACATCTTCTTCTAGCGTCCCTTGGAAGACGTCCATTTACTGATAGTTCATCGCATCCGTCTTAAACAAGACGTAGGTTTCTATACATACATATTCTATACATACAATCATGTTATAACAACTATTCTTACCGTTCTCGCTGCTTATCTTTTGGACCATACTATACTAACACATAACGAAAATTTGTTGCCAACACTTTCCTAATCAGAATCGCTTTCAACTTGCATACTGGGTAACCGGTTCGCTGTCACTACATGCATATCACTTTTATTCCTGGCGCTATTCTGGCACCGCACCCTTTCACCAAAAAATGATGAAAATTTTGCACCAATGTGTATTCTCGCCATCCGGGCAGTTGTTTAGGGCGGTCGTCAACGGGCCGCAGCGCGTGCCAGGAACTATTTGCTTTTTTCCAGGCTAATTTAGTCATTTTTCCACCTTGTGAAGATAAGGAGCTGCTAATCTGGGAAAAAGTAGCCAAAACAGTGAAAAGTTGGAAAAAATGACTAAATTAGCCTGGAAAAAGCAAATAGTTCCTGGCACGCGCTGCGGCCCGTTGACGACCGCCCTAATCAACTGCCCGGATGACGAGGGTATTTGATGCCCTGATCACCGAAAATTCATTCATACTCCAATTTAGCGCTCTGCTAAGGCTGAGCCTAGCAAAAGATTCCTTTCGGGCCAGACTTAGCTTCAGCAGAGCGTAGATGATCGTAGTATCATACATCAGCGTGGGCTTTAGGAATGTATTAAGGTTGTCCCGAAAAAACTGGACATTTTTTGAATCTCGTATCAGATCTTTCCGCAGCCATTTCGAGATCCAGTTATGTGGTCTATGGGAAGTGTGTTAGGTAAGCATCCCACAGCTTCTTTACCGTCCCTCGCAGTCGCTGTTCTCATATCCAAAACGGTAATTGAAATTCATCATTTTCGACACACTTCGCTATATGAATCTCTACCAAGCCACAACGTGGTTGGAGCCACAAGCGGCATTTCCCTGATTTAGGTCTTGATGTTACCTTCCACAGTACGGCGTTGAAATGGCCCAATTGCTTCCGCTTTAGTGACTTCTATCTGGGAGAAAAACTTCGTCCAAGGAGGCCACCTGCCTTGGATTTGGACCTACTGTGTTCCTTGATTAAAACCAATTCGTACAAAACTTTTCCCGTGAGTTGACCAGTACTCCAAGGGGAGCACATGTGGGTACTGTCTACAACTTCTCTCCCGCTTCCGCTGTACGGCTGGTTGAACAGCACTGTAACTGGATATGGAGTGGGTGCCTCTAGGTGAATCACTCCCGGGAGCGCCAGCGGCTAGATCCCCCAGAAAGGGCAGAACCGATCGCGCAATCCTATCAATCCAGTAGGGCGGTGAGACTGTGTATGTGGTGGGGTTTCTTTCTCCCTTCCCAAAACGGAATTTCTTCCTTCCAACGCTGTGGTAACCAGAGACGCTATTGTATTAGGTTGTCCGGAAAGTTCTGTGTTTAACTTTAAACGATCATAACTTTCTTAACACTCATCGGATTTAATCCAAATAAGCACCATTCGAATCAGCACACTTTTGCCAATGTGACAGCAGTCGAGAAATCCCATCAAAGAAAAAACTGGACTTTAGAGCGTGATTTTCGACATATCGATTACGTTCCAGCGTCCTCAATCAAGGGCCGCGACGCGTGCGGTTCGCAGCCGGGAGAAATTCCGCGGAGGCCACGGAGGCCACGGCTTCCGCGGAATTTCCAGATCGATACGTATACTATGCATATTCTAAAATTCCGCGGAGGCCACGGAGGCCGCGGAGGCGCTGTGTATGAACGCGGCCTAAGGCACTGTTCACAGTCTAAGACCCAGACGAAACGGCGTTTCGGCGAAAAGCAAAAAATATTAGGTTGTCCGGAAAGTTCTCAGCGTTTTGAGTGTTTCACTTTAAACGATCATAACTTTCTTAATACTCATCGGATTTAATCGAAATAAGCACCGTTCGAATCAGCACACTTTTGCCAATGTGACACCAGTCGATAAATCCCATCAAAGAAAAAACTGGGTGGTCGAGAATCCACGAAATCACGAAGGCTTTTTTGCCTGGTCCTGATTGATGAAGTATTTTCCAGCAAGGAAGTTCTGAAAATGTTTGAAAAGGTGATAGTCGGTTGGTGAAAGGTCTGGAGAATATGGCGGGTGAGGTAGAACTTCAACCCCCAATTCGTTCAATTTATGGATAGTGATTTGTGAAACGTGTGGGCGGGCGTTGTCATGCAAAAGAATCGGACCCTTTCTTTTGATAAGTGTTGGCTGCAGCTGACAAAATTTTCGGTACATTTCGTCGATTCCTTCACAGTAGGGTTCTGCTGTGATGGTTTGGCCTGGTGATAAAAAGTTATAGTGGATCACACCAGCCGATGACCACCAAGCCGTGACCAGAATCTTTTTTCGTGAGGGTTCGGCTTTGAAAATTACCTCGGTGGTTCGTCGAAATCCAACCACTGTCCGGAACGTCTCCTGTTATCATACATGACCCATTTTTCATCATTCGGCCAAAAACAGGTCGTTTCTGCTGCGCAAAAGCAATGCAGAAGGAACCTCGAGACGTGCCGATTCCTGCCGGTCACTCCGATTGTGGGGCACCCAATTGTCGAGTTTTTTCACCTTCCCAATGCGTTCCAGACCATCTGCAACAGTGGATTTGCCAAGGCCTAGCTCTTCTGCTATCTCTCGAACTGTTTGGGATGGGTCAGCCTCCAAAATCCCCCTAAAATCCTCGTCAGATATTGCTTTAGGTCGACCGCTATGAGGTTCATCTTCAAGGCTGAAATCTCCAGAACGAAATTTGTTGAGCCATTGCCGCACAGTGCTTTCTCTAGCACTATTGGGCCCCCACACCTGGTTAATTTGTTGAGCTGTTTCGATTGCGGATTGCCCCAATTTATAGTCGAAGAAAAAAATCGTCCGAAGTGCTCTTTTCACATGCTTGAAAAAATCTTGAAAAAAAGGGGTTTATCAAGCAATGGTGAAACGGCAATTATACCATCAGATAGCGCAAGAAATTCTCTACAGGATGTGCTACTGAGAAGCAAGGCAGAATGAGTTTTTAATCAGCAGTGAATGTACAAAAAATAGGTGCACAAAACGCTGAGAACTTTCCGGACAACCTAATAGAAGAAGATAAATATTCGATATTCGAATAAACCGAGAAGAAGATAAATACGAAAGAGTAAATACGAACGAGAGCAAATCAGCTGATTAAAGGCCGAGGTACCGGGGGAGGGATTCTGGGCAGGACCAGCCATGTGGAACGCGAGTTTTCAGCAAAGTGGGGTGTGTCTTTGAAGGACCATAACTTCCTCAAAAGCGGACCTGTGGGGAAGAGGAGACCGTATTCGTGTAGAGGAAGGTTTTTCCTAAAAGTACTGAAACGTTTATGAAGGTCGCAAAAATCACAGAGAAATCTGCCATGGGGATTCGTTGGGGAGTGATTTCA
Source organism: Cooperia oncophora (assembly GCA_036418165.1). Lineage (NCBI taxonomy): Eukaryota > Metazoa > Nematoda > Chromadorea > Rhabditida > Trichostrongylidae > Cooperia > Cooperia oncophora. Next base: position 12,753 of record MU952501.1, on the reverse strand, counting down.
ACTGAACAGGTTTGAATCAATATATTTTTTTGTAACTCAACATTTCACAAATCTGAGAACGGTTTCGAGTGTTTGAAGATTTTCTCTTTCTAAAAACCTCTTGAACTGTTTCTGAAGTTCTCGGGATTCATGAGATCTCGCGATGGGGATTTCTTGGGGAACACTCCCAGCTGCGCGAAAACCCGTTTCCTGTGTACCGTTTCAAGTGAGCGTGTTCGAATAACCAGGAACGCATGAAAAACGTATCCTGTGGTGGAGCAGGAGCAGAATATGGTTCGTTTAGCGCCGATCACGCTGACTTTGGATGCGCCGCGCACTGAGGTCCGCGCAGAAGTGATGGGATGGTGCAACTTGTGCGTAATGTCTGTCCACGCGAGCAAATGTGTCTATAGGGTTCAGGGAGGTCCATGGCGAGCCTGTGCACTTGTTTACAGTGTTTTCCGTTGCGTATGATGGAACATGTCCCTGTCGACGCAGATTCGTGCTCCGCCAATTGCTGACTCCGATAAAGGAGACCAACTGCTGGAAAACGTCTATACGAACGATATGGTAGTCCTGTCGCTTGTCGAGAAAAAAACAGGTTGGCTCAGCGCCAAGCGCGACCGCGGACACGCCATATCATTGGCAGCGAACCAGAGTTTGAGTTGTACTGTTTAGTCACCAACGGACTTACGAGATGATGTCGACTTATTAATATTTGCAGTTATTTCGGATTAGTTTGATGAATGAAAGTTTTGTACTATTTTTTTGCATATCCGAGTTCTCTACAAAGCAAGTTTCGCTGTACAGGACTCAGCACACTGACAATTTGCGCTGCTCGTTACTGGCTACCGCACTCATTACGACCCCCCTCTCCTGGCGGCCAAATACGACCCCCTGTTGGGGATTCCCCAACCAACGATGTGCCCTGATCACCGAGGATGGCAAAATGTCGGATGCGCCGCGCGCAACACGTGCCGCGCGGACGTTGTAGGAATAGATGCGACCGGTGATGTGCTGGCACCCAATGATGATGCTCTTTTTAATGCTTGAAGTTCACCATATTTTATTGCTCTCCTCTGCCATTCGACTTATTTCTTCTACAAACCATCTTTTCTCTCATCGGTTTGTGCGAAGAAGGAATCTGTTTTCTGGATATCGTCTGATAGCTGATGGACATCATTCAACCATGAATCAATACAAGAGAGGTCCCAGACAGGGCACATCACTGGTTGGGGATTTTAGTCGAGTCCGTACGACCCCCTCCCCTTTTTTGGGGTTGGTACGACCCCCCTCCGGCCCTCTGTCCCTCCTCATCGAATCGAGCCGTCGAGCGGGGAAGGGGAGGGGGGGGGGTGTAGTCCTACCCTACTTAATCTACTTCATCTTCACCGTTCTGGCTCCTCTATCGGTCAAATCGGGAATGAGGAACCGTCACCGATGCTGGATAAAACACGCTTCAAAATTATCTGTAGCAGGAGATCAATTGCTCAGTGCTCACTTCATTCTAACTCCCACGCAAAGTAATCCCGCCCAAAAGGATAAGGGGAATGGGATGGACAATGTCTATTATAAGTATGAACTCCTATCTCTTATTGTTGTTGATAGGTGTTGAATGAGCTGGTTCTCAAAACTCCGGACACTCTAATATGCCCGCACAATATTTCTTTAGCTGGTTTTGTAGAAGATTGGTCGGCGCATATGTGTTTATCATTGAAACCTACAAAAGGTAAAAACATTTCAATAAAGTTATCTTGAGAATCTTTCTAACAAATGTCTATCAACGTTTTCAAATCCAGAAGAAGGTTCACCCGAATTTAGGCCAATTGAAATGTCCTGTAATGTGCCAGAAGCACGGTCGGAGCTCCTGCAACGAAACCAAGTACTGTAGTTTTTCGAAAAATTCCGTCCTACGCACAGTGGCTTGTGCATGGGTGTAGGATCCTTTAATGGAGACGCTTCTCAATTTGTTCGAGTTATTATGTTTCCTTTTCTGTTGTTATTCACTGTAGCCTTTCATTTGACATGAAACGCAAAACTTCAATTGCGTCTTGTTTGTCTGCGAAATTGTGTTCTGCTTATCTGCGAACACGTGGTATTCACAGACAAAGTCAGATTTTCAGATCCAGATAATTAGGAACTACTTATTGCTTATAACGAGCTGCGGGACTAACCGGTCGATCACTATCGAGTTTTTGTCCGTCATTTAGGCATTTCTGCACATCCCGTATTTTGTCCGACTCGGCGCTCATTCAAGTTACTCTTTCTTGTATCCGTAGTTCGTAGTTAAATTCTTTGAAGCCGTCTTGTACGAGTGCTACCCTATTTCAGTTACAGTCATCATCCGGGCACTTGATTAGGCATTGTTCGCAGTCTGCTGCCCAGCGTTTCTCTTGAAAGAAACGCTTCAGCGAAAAGCTTTCGATACGTATCGATTGGCGGTTGGGCGAAGAGTCTGGCGGTTGCGCGAAACGGTTTTGATACGTATCGACGGGCGGTTCGGCGAAGCAGTTGGGCGAAAAACGCTAGGCCGACCAAACTGTCGCTTTTCTCTAACAAGTCAACTCCCACTGAACTTCGAATAGAGACCTAGGTACATCGATAGAGTCTCGAATGCTGATTACGAATATGCAGATTAAAAGTGCTACGGGGACCTCCCAGACGAGTTCTGGGCGGTCAAAGTTTGCGAAAACTCGGTTTTGGTCTCGTAAGCGCTGCTGATCGGTGGGCAGTGCCACCGTGGCCTAGTGGTAATGGTCTCGCTTCAAAGCCAAATGCTCGTGGGTTTGCATCCGTTGGCGCGAAAATTTTTGCTTCGTCTCCTATAAGAGCTTTCACTCTAATTTTCGAAACTTCCGTATTTACGGCCCAGCAGAGCAAGTAGATCAAGTAGATCAAGTATATGACGCAGTCGATCGAGTATTGATTGATCACTATCTGTCCTCTCTGAACTCATTACCCATCCGACAATCCGAAGTTTTGGCCAGAATCACAACTTGGCCAGAAACTCATTTCTGGTGACCCCCTGAGCACGGATATCACATCCGTTTGACGCGAAAACGATCGGTTCCCTCGTTCAGTTGATGACCACAACAACGTGAAAGGCTACAAGCGTTTTCTCGCCAAACGGATATGATATTCGTTTTCAGGGGGTCAAAATACCCCCAGGAACGAGTTTCTGGCCAAAACTTCGAATTGTCGGATGGGTAATGAGTTCAGAGAGGACAGATAGCGACCAAATCCATACTCGATCGAGTACGTCAATACTTGATCTACTTGCTCTGCTGGGCCGTAAACTCGGAGGAATTTCGAAAATTAGAGTGAAAGCTCTTATAGGAGACGAAGCAAAAATTTTCGCGCCAACGGGATGCAAACCCACGAGCATTTGGCTTTGAAGCGAGACCGTTACCACTAGGCCACGGTGGCACTGCCTAGCGATCGATCAGCAGCGCTTACGAGCCAAAACTGATTTTCGCAAACTTTGACCGCCCAGAACTCGTCTGGGAGGTCCCCGTAGCACTTTTAATCTGCATATTCGTAATCAGCATTCGAGACTATCGATGTACCTAGGTCTCCATTCAAAGTTCCATGGGAAGTTCAAACCATTCCCTTGTAAGGCAGAGGCTTCGAAATCGATACGTATCGATCGTTTTTCGTCCAACCGATGAACCGCGGCGGTCGTCGAACGGGGGGGGGGTTGGCGGCTCTCCGATCAATGAGTACCAGCCGGCTTCGCCGGCTGACACCGGCGCGCCTCCTTCTGAGATACAGCACGGCTTCGTCGAGCAGGCGCGGCTCCGCCGCGCTTGCCTTATTCCACTCATTTCATTAGCCACCTAATATCAGGCTTTTCTTTAACCTGAACAGGTGGTCAACATTCCTTGACCAATAGCATCATACCTGCTACTTTCAACACTATTACAGTGAATGGAGTGGTGGCACGGAGCGTTGATGAAGTGGGCAGATGAGAGAAAAGCCGGGTATTAGTCGAGCATTTGATCATACGAATGCAGGTAAGCGCGACGCCACGCAAAGCCGGGCCGTATCACATAGAGGCCTGGAGTGGAGTGCTCTGGAACCGCTTGAGGAGTTTTTAAGGCTGGTCCCGCTCACCTTGACGCACGCTCCACACACGACAGGTATGCCTGACACTTGTGAACCGGTGACCCCTCGCTGATCTTAAACTACTTTTCCCAGTGTCTGGAGTGCTCTGGAACCGTTTTGCGAATTTTTTAAATTTGGCTCCACCCACCTCGGGCACGCCCCGCCCACAACGTATGCCTCGCGCTTCTCAACCAATGACCCCTCGATGACCTTAAACTACTTTTTCCCGGTGTCTAGAGTGCTCTGGAAGCGTTTTGCGAATTTTTTAAGTTTGGCTCCACCCACCTTGGGGCAGGCTCCGCCCACAACGAATGCCTCGCGCTTCTCAACTTATGACCCCTCGATGACCTTAAACTACTTTTTCCCGGTGTCTAGAGTGCTCTGGAAGCGTTTTGCGAATTTTTTAAGTTTGGCTCCACCCACCTTGGGGCAGGCTCCGCCCACAACGAATGCCTCGCGCTTCTCAACTTATGACCCCTCGATGACCTTAAACTACTTTTTCCCCGGTGTCTGGAGTGCTCTGGAACCGTTTTGCGAATTTTTTAAATTTGGCTCCACCCACCTCGGGGCACGCCCCGCCCACAACGAATGCCTCGCGCTTCTCAACCAATGACCCCTCGATGACCTTAAACTACTTTTTCCCGGTGTCTAGAGTGCTCTGGAAGCGTTTTGCGAATTTTTTAAGTTTGGCTCCACCCACCTTGGGGCACGCCCCGCCCACAACGTATGCCCCGCGCTTCTCAACCAATGACCCCTCGATGACCTTAAACTACTTTTTCCCGGTGTCTGGAGTGCTCTGGAACCGTTTTGCGAATTTTTTAAATTTGGCTCCACCCACCTCGGGGCACGCCCCGCCCACAACGTATGCCCGCGCTTCTCAACCAATGACCCCTCGATGACCTTAAACTACTTTTTCCCGGTGTCTGGAGTGCTCTGGAAGCGTTTTGCGAATTTTTTAAGTTTGGCTCCACCCACCTTGGGGCACGCTCCGCCCACAGCGGGAGTGCCTCGCACATTCCTGCATGTGATCACTTGGGGGCCATAATCCACTTTTTTGCGCCATCTGTAGTGCTTTAGCACCAAATTACGGTTTTTTACAAATGGTCCTCGGGTTCAAATGCACGCCCCGCCCACTGTGGGCGGGCCTTAGTACTCCGCAAACATGGTGGACTCTTGACAGATGTTCATCTTCGTCATGGAGTTTTCTGCGACCTCTAAACATTTTCGGGAACCGAGTTACCTACCTTTATGGAAAGCGCCGCCCATCTCAAGCACGCCCCGCCCATTTCGGGTGTGTTTCCTCCATTTGCTCCGCCAACCCAATGCTAGCCTTATTCTACTTTTTCCCATCTCCGGGTTGCCTTTTAGCCGAGTTATAGCTTTTTTCAGTGACACGGGAAGCACCGCCCATCTCAAGAACGCCCCGCCCATTTCGGGTGTGTCTCCTATGTTTGGTCGGTCAGGCCTTTGTTAACTTTACTGCACTGTTTCCTCATCTCGGGACTGCTCTGGAACCGAGTTATGACTTTTTTCAGTGACATCGCTAACTTTGGACGCACGCCCCGCCCACTGTGGGCGGGGCTTACCATGGGTCATGGTGCTATTTAGGTTTTGTCCCATGCTCTATCCATCCCCACCCTGACCCGACCCCGCCAGGCTCTTCTTCAGGTGCTATGAATTTCGTGACAGACAGACAGACGCACACACACACACACACACACACACACACACACACACACGGACATCGCCGATTATATTAGTATAGGATTAGGTTGTCCGGAAAGTTCTCAGCGTTTTATGTTACTATTTTTGTACATCCATTGCTGATTAAAAACTCATTCTCCCTTGTGTCCCAGTAGTACACAGGGTACAGCATCGTTGTGCGAAACCCATAGGGGGGTCGTACTTGGCCGCTGGGGAGGGGGGGTCGTAATCTCAAGGGTCACTCAGAGCCGAGCAATGGTTCGACATTTCAGTTGATAGTGGGAGTGGAGCTATGGAAGTCAAGATGTTTAAAAAAATGAAGTTTATTATGAGTGTATTCTTTACAGCTTTAAATGCTACGTTTAACAGCCCTCTTTTCATGGGAAATCCCCAAGAATGGGTTCGTACTTGGCCGCGGGGACGTGGGGAGTATCGCAAAAGTAGGCTCGCTAGGCATCAAACAGTACAAAGGTGTCATTGCTAAGGGTAATGGAACGGACGGAAAGCTTCAGAAGACCCGGATGTAAATAGGAATACAAAATAATAAAAGATTTATTAGCAATATAGCAAGAATAAATAAATAAATAAGTGTCAGTTTATAGCATGAACTCGTAAGTACGTAGATGACTAAATAATACGTCTCAAACAGATTCGTGCGTGTTGTCCTTTACAAACCCTAAACAAACATCTGCTTGCATGGATAAAAGCACCTGAAATCAGAATTTACACCTTTCCACCACCTCTGCGTAGGAGCCTAATGCACGGCGCACGGACCAAATCGATCAGAGATAGCCGAGCTTCTCTTTCACTCATTTGAAGGGAAATATGTGTTTTGAAGGCACACTGAAGTTTCCGAAGGTGTATCCTCACAATGGCACATAAGGAGTCAATTTTTCGGGTGGGTCAGAGGGTGGCGCATCTGTGACCCATCTAAAATATCTCCTGAACTAGTGGGTCTTCAGAAAAACTGTAAAGCTTATTGGAAAGAGAAAAGATGGAGGGGTTTCAGGACGATTTTAATCCTGATGAAATTGCGTTTGAACGAAGCAATCCTCGCGTGAAGCATGGAAACCAGCTCGCGATTTACCCCTAGCCTATCCAAAACCCATCCGGAATATTTCACCAACGGGGGATTGTTCAGTTTGCAACTAGGTAGAATACACAACAGTAGAAACTTTGCCGTTGCATGCTGCTCACCATTCCTCAAAAGCTCCGCACCTAAAAAAGATATAACCCCCCGAACAGACCCCAGGACGTTGGCAAGTCCAACAACCGCGCTCCAATGACGTTTTTCCAAAGAAAGCGGTCGCAGCCTTGCGCCCTGCAGCCTGATCGATAATAGCCAAGTATGGAACGATTTACTGCCGGCCTGGTTATCCTTTTTTCATTTAGCTCTGCATTTTTTGTATTTTCCATGTTTCGCTTTGTTGTGTCGTGCATGTTTTCATTATTTCCCCGTCACCATTCATTGAATGCACATCTGGGCCCTGACACGCTCACCTTGGGGCTATTTTTTTCACCAATTCAGCCTATCAATGATCACCATTAGCCGCTATTTCAATTGTGTTTCTTTTACAAGTTGCATGTCATACATAGTTATCGAACGAGGAGTTTTATTTTGAATCCTAAGACAAAATTGTAGGTAATGCGAGGCTGTTGTTCAGCCTCATATTGCATGAGGCTGAAACAGCCTTTTATTTCCTGTATTTTAGAGCAGAGTGCGCCTTTCGAATCCAGATTCCATTTCAGGAAGCCATTTGTGGTGAACATGCATCTGGTTGTCAGTTAGAGCAGGGGGGGGGTCGTATCTGGACCCTCTTCGAGGGGGGGGGTCGTACCCACACCGCCATTTGACACATCCCCATGCTGTACCCTGGTAGTACATCCTAAACAAAATTTTTTGCGCTATCTGATGGTATAATTGCCGTTTCACCATTGCTTGATAAACCCCCTTTTCCCAAGACTTTTTGAAGCATGTCAAAAGAGCAACTTCGGACGATATTTTTCAACTACAAATTGGGTCAATCCGCAGTCGAGACAGCTCGACAAATTAACCAGGTGTGGGGGCCCAATAGTGTTGGAGAAAGCACCGTGCGACAATGGTTCGACAAATTTCGTTCTGGAGATTTCAGCCTTGAAGATGAACCTCGTAGCGGTCGACCTAAAGCAATACCTGACGAGGATTTGAAGGCGTTTGTGGAGGCTGACCCATCCCAAACAGTTCGAGAGATTGCAGAAAAGCTAGGCGTTGGCAAATCCACTGTTGATGGTCTGGAACGCATTGGGAAGGTGAAAAAACTCGACAAGTGGGTGCCCCACAATTTGAGTGACCGGCAGAAATTGGCACGTCTCGAGGTTTCTTCTTCACTGCTTTTGCGCAACAGAAACGACCCGTTTTTGGACCGAATTGTCACCTGTGATGAAAAGTGGATCATGTATGATAACAGGAGACGTTCCGGACAGTGGTTGGATGCCGACGAACCACCGAGGCAATTTCCAAAGCCGAATCCTCACGAAAAAAAGATTATGGTCACAGTGTGGTGGTCATCGGCTGGTGTGATCCACTATAACTTTTTGTCACCAGGCCAAACCATCACAGCAGAGTCCTACTGTGAAGAAATCGACGAAATGTACCGAAAATTGCGTCAGCTGCAGCCAGCACTTGTCAACAGAAAGGGTCCGATTCTTTTGCATGACAACGCCCGCCCACACGTTTCACAAATCACTATCCATAAATTGAATTGGGGGTTGAAGTTCTACCTCACCCGCCATATTCTCCAGACCTTTCACCAACCGACTATCACCTTTTCAAACATTTTCAGAACTTCCTTGCTGGAAAATACTTCATCAATCAGGACCAGGCAAAAAAAGCCTTCGTGGATTCTCGACCACCCAGTTTTTTCTTTGATGGGATTTATCGACTGGTGTCACATTGGCAAAAGTGTGCTGATTCGAACGGTGCTTATTTCGATTAAATCCGATGAGTATTAAGAAAGTTATGATCGTTTAAAGTGAAACACTCAAAACGCTGAGAACTTTCCGGACAACCTAATATTTTTTTGCTTTTCGCCGAACCGCCGTTTCGTCTGGGTCTTAGACTGTGAGCAGTGCCTTAGGCCGCGTTCATACACAGCGCCTCCGCGGCCTCCGTGGCCTCCGCGGAATTTTTAGAATATGCAAAGTATACGTATCGATTCTGGAAATTCCGCGGAAGCCGTGGCCTCCGTGGAATTTCTCCCAGCTGCGAACCGCACGCGTCGCGGCCCTTTGATTGAGGCGCTGGAACGTAATCGATAAGTCGAAAATCACGCTCTAAAGTCGATTCAGCTCAGGATATAAAAAAGTGTGCAAGATCAGGCTCAGGATTTCTTTCCCAAATGTCTTTTTTTTATTTTGAAGCTATGAGGTGTTGAGTGTAACATCACACTACACTATTTTGCAGAATATGCTACCCTTAGGTTCAAGAGGTCTTGATTCATTTGAAGCTGAATACGTTAGGTTGGTATGGAAGTTCTGCGGCTGTTCACCTTTCGGACAGCGTCGATTCCGTTCTGGCGAAATTGCGGCAAGTACAAAAAAGAATGGGTGCAGCTTATCCACAAGTAGATGTTTATTTTCAAAATTTTTGCTTCAGGGGTTCAGTAGGGACCAAGGCTGGCAGTAGTTTTGTCTCATAGATCAGATCCATCAGATTCATAAACTTTCGTCGATACCTCTTCGCCATATGCGGTCTCCCCGTTGCCCAGAAGAACCTGAGCATTTCCTGAATGAAATCAAGCGTGTCCTCATCCATGTTTCGAACTTGATAGGACTAGATTGTGGGCGTCACATCCATGATAGTATCCAGTCGATTTGATATTACTCTTTATTCTAATTCTTTTCTAGTCCTTATTGTACTTTTGTCCTGTTCTCATGAATTCCTGTGTAGTGGTAACGTATTTGGAAGGTGAGGGTAGGCGGACGGGCAATACTTTCGAATGCGTTTGGTGATGAAACTCAGTGTATTTACTAGGGAAGAAAATATGAAGCTTAAAACATTAAATATTGTATGAAATATGAGCAGTTGTAATGAAATATTATGGAACATTCACCGTCCGCCTCCACCCCACCTCTCAAAACGTTTGCATCCTTGTGGGTAGGACAAAAGTACAATAAAAACTAGAAAAGAAGAATGAAAGTAAAGAATAAGATTAAATCGACTTCAAAACGCAGTTACCAAACAACTGATTGATGGCCAGCGTACCGAACGCGGTTAGATTCCGCACCCGACTGTTACCACGCGCGCGCAAATTTGAATACAAACTGTAGTTTGAATTATCTTCCCCGCGCGCACATTTCAACACAAAACAGCGCTTGCTGAAGATTTTCGCTTACTTAGCAGTAAGAACTTATTCATGAAGCTGTTTCTTCACTGTTCTCCTGTTATTCGCTATTCTGCGACCCCTTTGCTCGAATCACCAAGACTGCTGGTGAATACTTCCTGCTCTTCTACAAGTGTCTTCAGTTGCTTAGGTACTATACCGGTTTAACCGTCTCCAAACACAGTCAAATGAACACAAAACTTCTTTATTAAGCACAACAGAAGAAACGACACAGCAAAAGCAGATCCAAGCGCAGAGAGCGAGAGTCCCCCTTATATACCGCGCAGCTTCGCGCCCAAAAGCATTCAAACGATCCCGCTCATCCAGTCGATCGATCTCTGCGCCATCCCCTGTCACCGATTCGGCGGCTGAATCTGAATCAGCTTAGTTAGGATTAGAACTTAGGAATTAGAAAAAGAAGTTAAGATTTACTCTGCTATCACATGCCCCCCCCCTCCAGGTAGATCTGTCCTCAGATCTTACATTTTCAGTTCGTCCAACTTCTTCGCGGTGGCCCTCTCTAGACTCCGCATCTTACGCTTTTCCACGCGCTTTAGGTGGCGCTTAGAGATGCGGCCATCCTTTATCGCCGGCCCACCAGACGACTGCGCGCTTCTTCCTTCCGACGGATTTCCTCTCGGCTTCATGCTTTTCGGAATCTTTACAGCGTCGAGCTTCACGTAATCCTTCACTTGGTGTCTGAGAAACTCGAAAAACTCGACTGCTTGTTCCACTGGCCACCACCTATCGGGGTTATGAACCACGCCAACCTTCAAACAAGCCATTGTAGAACTGAGAATTCCAGGTTCGGCAGGGACGAGGCAGTGTATCTGATTCAGAAACGATGGATACGTGTCCACATATCCATTGATATGGCTCCTCGTCTTGGCGTTCAATCGGTCCCAACTGTTTTCCTCAACTGCTCTGGGTCCGTTGACGACGATTACATGAGCTCTCCACACGAGAGCCACAAATTGAGTGCGTTGACGAACTGTAACCAAGAGTATGGGTCAGCCGGTTCTCTTGGTGGCAAAACCAGAACCACATTTCCGACGTCGTCTGCGAAGATGGCCGTATTCGTAGCACGTATCTCTCGGAATGACTTGTAATAGAATATGGCCATGTTTGGGCTCGTGTGACAAAACTTGATCCTGTGCAGGATTCCGGTACGACGACGACGATACGCCCATGTTCTTGCCCATACTGCACTGACTGCGCAATAGTCTCCCATTCTAGATTCTTCGCGATTCTCCACCCGTATTCGATGACCCTCGTTGCATCGCAAGGCCATCCCGGGAGCTGCGAATGACGTAACGGAGCTTCCTGCGGCACAGTCCCCGCCATAATCGAGACATGGAGACAGCGATGTCGGAAGAAAGCGTATGCGAATCCTATCGCTTTGGGAGTCAGCACCTTGTATGACTTGTCCATGATCCGCTGAACCTTTAGAGAAACGGATCCTGAATCCACCATATCGCTAGGACTCGCGCGGCATCCAGCACGCATTCGATACGCTCATCACACGCCGGTTGCGGTACGACCGAAAGAAGCTGACCAACTCGAGTGGTACGACTACAACGACAAGAATCAAGAGGGAAGCTCGCTCTGCCTTCGACCGCGGGAAACGGTTGGCCATCACAGCGAAATCCGACGTGCAGGAAATGCATGACATCGGCGACGTCGTACTCGTCCTTCGACCTGAAACAGATGTTCTTCTTTACTAGAACCTGTGCACACAAGATATCATTCTCACTATTCTTGCTCTTTCTACCCCTTTTTCTCTTAGAAACAACTTTCACTGGTTCATCACTAATCTCATCTGGGCATTTGAGCAACAAGTCAAATTGTACTCGGACTGGGTCTTCATTTTTGGACAAGTTCGTTATGCGAGTCGGCCGAGTTACACGTACACTCACTAACTTCTAAAATCGGTCCACTCCAATTCTATCAGTCAACTTTGGTGCCTGCTAGTGCTTTCTCTCTCGGCAATCTTGCAATAAAAACCCGTCTCCTTAACTGGGCTTATCAATGCATATTGACACCGTTATCGAGCATAGTACTCTTTCATTCTCTTTACGATACTTTGTCGTTATCAGTCTCTCACCTTCTCATGTATGAGCTTCTATCCGCGCATCAATCGCCTTCATGTAAGTCATCTAGATCTATGCGGCTCAGCTTCACACGGTTTTCTGGCACCGAGTTAAGTGGTACCACCGGGTCAAATCCATGCAGCAGAAAAAATGGACTTTCCCCTGTTGCGGCGTGTGGCGTAACGTTGTAGGCATATACTGCGTTAGGTAACCATACATCCCAGTAGTCTGGGAACTCAATTTTTTTCTTCAGAATTCTCTGTAGTGCCCTATCGCCGCTCTCAGCTTAGTTCATTTTCCCTTGAATTGTTAACCTCCGTTAACTGTATGAACCAATTCCGACAGCTTCGAGAGTTCATCCACTACGCCATTTACGAACTCAGTCCCTTGGTCTGTATGCAGTTGTTTAGGCCACCGCCCTCCTTCGCAAATCCAACGTTGAAATATCACGTGAGCCACGGTTTCAGCACTTTTGTTCTTCATGGCATATGCTCCAAGCCATTTAGAAAACTGGT
>MU952489.1:0-11566 GCA_036418165.1 Cooperia oncophora | reverse complement strand
GCAGGTTGAAGTCGCCTGAAATTATTGTTCGCCTGACCTGAGATGATGTTTTGTAAGCCTCTATCAACTATTCTTCTTCACCCTTGGTTGGATTCGGCGGATGGTAACGCGGCCGAAACGCACGTATTACTTTGTGCGAACAGAATAGTTCTAAACAGAGCACGTCAGCCTTACTTAAGGTTATATGTTTCACAGGGTAGCCGCAGAGATAACCCTTGACCAGGCAGCATACTCCACCCCCTGCGCTCTTTCCAGTCTAGTGAATACAGCACGTATGGTAAAATACTCAGGATTTCAGAATCGCGAATCCGGTCAGTGAGCCATGTCTTCGTTATGACAGTGGAGGTATCTCGCTCGAGAAATTTTTTGCAATTGTGCCTGCTATGTGGTGTGTTAGAAGCGGTCGCAACTGAAACAAAATAAGGAGGGAATTCAACAATTAGGAGATGGGGCGTCCTATCGGTGGCTGATATTCGAGCTCTTTGTGCGATACACACTTTGACATGTACAAGCATCTGTGAATGTGAAGTTCTCCTTTTTTGCCATCCATGACTTCGCACTTGGGCCTCTTCCAGGTGTTAAGCACTCATCCGGACTAATTCGACTTTACCCATTCTGATGTTGCAACTGCTGTCCTTACTGATATGATTTGGCCTTCTCACCGCTGAAAGTCTGCAGTAAGCAAGGACGAACAGATGCTGGTAGTGATGACCGAATTCAAGCGCTTCCAACTAATTTTCCCCCCCCCCCCACATTCTAACAAAAAAAACCAACATTTGGCTTATTTAGTGCACTCTACCTCGCCTGAGGGAGAGTGCCTGGCGAAATCAGGTCGGTCCGGCGAAGCCAGGCCTCGAAAAAGAAGGAGGAGCACCCTGCGGCCGCGGGTGATCCGACTGGTTACAGTATAGGCGAGTTCTTTCCGATTTGGTATTCTGCTTCTTCTAAAGGAAGTCAAGTTGTCAGCTAGTGAGTATTAGCGGTTTAGGCTCACGAGCACTAGACATAGTAGGCTTAACAAGAATGCTGAGTTATGGGCAAAAGTCGTGCCCCAGGCGGGAGTCGAACCCGCACCTCACGCTTTCCGGGCGAGTGCGCTATCCGTTACGCAACCGCAACCGTTAACCTTCACTATCCTTACACCACGGATCGCCCGGCTTACGCAGAGCTCTCCTACTTCTTTTTATCCCGGCTTCGCCGAACTGGCCTGGCTTTCCAGGCGCACACCATAATGGAAACGGAATTGTCACTCACTGAGCCGCCCATATTGAGCGGTATTAATCAAATCATAATAGATAGAGCATCCAGCGGATCCGGATCCACATTTGTTCGCGGAAGGGGTGGTAGCTTGGGCCAGAACACCCATAAAATAGATCTAGATGTCGATAGAAAGTACAGTTGGACAATACAGCGCAATATGAGTTGCTCACTGAAAGCGCAAATTTCGCTTCAATTACCTGTATCGAACGCCCACCGACCAGCGATCATCTGTTCTATTACCATGCAGCCCATTCGATTACGTCGCATAAAGAGGGCTGATGCTAATACTTGCTACATACGTTGTTGTCTTCCCCACCCTACCCACTGCACGTTGGTTGTACATTCTCCTTAATCCGCATTTTAGCTTTTGAACGTTCGAAAGTAAAAGAATGTTATCACATTCAACATTTCCTCGAATTGATAGCACGAGATGAATTGGTTTGCAACTCTGCTAGCGGTAGGTTCTTCTTATCGATTTCACTGAATGAGCGCTATGCTCTTGTTGAATCGCACTCTACGCTTCCCATCACCCACTCACCCCCCCCCCCCCTCAGTGTCTCAATCCCTTCCCTACCCTGATCCATGCACACGCTCAGTTCAGCTCAGCTGCCCAGCGAGCAGCTTGTGCAATGGCTCGGAATACACCAAATGGTTGTTTTATATAGTGCAGTGTGTAATCACATTCGCAATATTACCTTAAATTGATAGCACAACATGGATTGTTCGCAACTCTGCTAGCAGTTGGACCATCCTTTCTTCAACTTATCGCTTTCTCTAATGCTTTTGTGCCCCATGTAGTGGAGTGCTCTTGCTTAACCGCACTGTACAGCTCCCTTCTCCCGTATTACCTCCCTATTGACTCCACCTCTCCGCTCCACCCCTCGCTTCCTCAACCCCCTTGCCGTATCTCTTCCAACCCTATCCACTGCAGCTGCCAAGCAAGCAGCTCTTGCAATGGCTCGATTTCGAAATATTTTAAATTGATAGCACATTATGGACCCTGTAACACTGCTAGCGATTGATCTCTCGTTTCTTCTATTTGTCGCTTTTGTTTTCACCGTCATGGTGTTTCTTTTGAAGGCACTCTTGGTTTCGCCCCTCTCCATTGACCTCACCTCCCTCGCCCTACCCTCCTCTCCATGCCCTTGCCTACCCTATCCCGCTGCACCTACGTCTAGATGCCACGCAAGCAGTCATTGAACATTAAACTCACTTCCACCGCTTCCTCGCCGCCCCCCCCCCCTTCGCCTTACCTTCTTCCACATGTCTCCTAACCCCTGCCACTCCGGGCGGCAAAATCGCACTTCAGCATCCGGCCTTTGTGAGCGGCGGTCGCGGCGCGGTTTTGGCACTAGGGCATCGTGGTCAACTATCATCACCAGGAGTAACATCTTAGGTTGCCTACTATGAACTCAACATGGGAATATCACCACACTATACTCACAAAAGCATCGAATCTTGTATAATAATGTTATCTTTCCCACAAAATTTCCGTTGAACTATAGGTAAAGTCCTGTAAGGAGGAACAAACGCCTTCTCATCATGTTTAGGCACCTCGCCCATCAAAGTGGGGACATTTCCTCTAAAGTCTACCTGCTTCCTTAACTTAAAGCAATCTGCGCTCGAAACGGCTTCTTCAAGATCTGCAGGGAGCAGTTGGAAACAGCCTCTGTACACTTCATCATTGTCGCAGCAATTCAAGCAATTTGGCACGTTCATTTTGCGGGTCCTGCAGTTACATGCCACGTTAGAGTGTAACATTTTGTCGGTGATATATACAGTGCGCCTTCAGCAATGCGAAGCATGGGGCACATTTATAAGCAACGCTTCTGACAAAGTACTCTATCTGGGGACGGTGGCAGGAGGTGTACTCTTTGATTTATGCCTTTAACTTTCAACGGGTTGGTTCAGATAATTCCCGGAGCGTTCTGGTGAAGCATTTTGGCCAGCTTTTGGATTTGACCCCATCAAGTTGGTTGAGTATGGCGAGACTTTCTACATTCCTTACAGTGATTGACATCTGAAAAGTGATTACACACACTGGAGATCAAAAGGGTTCACTTCGCTCTTGAATGGGTGATTTTGCTAATTCATAATAGCCAACATTGTGCAAGTCATTCAAAGCATTTCGAATTGAAACATCTAATTGCTTCCTCTAAAATTCGTCAGGTGCGCGCCTGATTTTCGATTGTGCAAAATACGAGCGCTTTCATTCGATTGTGCAAAATACGAGCGCTTTCATCTTCGTGGTGTCGTATAAGTGCGCGCTTCGTCTTCAAAGTAATCGTGCCGGGACCGCGCGCCGGATGCTCAACTGCGATTTTGCCGTTAACCCTACGTCTGCTACTCCCTACCCTGTCCCATGTACGTCCTCGCATCTAGCTGCCACGCAAGCAGCCCGTACAATGGCTCGAAGTGCTGTGGTTGTCTTATATAGTGAGTTATCACAATCAAAACATTGGATTGATACATCTGCACCGAAAGGTTTCTAGATTGGCTAGCGGTCGTTTTCTCCTTTCAGTTACATGTTGAATCCCGTAAAGCATTTTGCGGACGGACAAAACATACAAACCGACATACATACCTACATACCGACAAACCGACATACAAAAATTCTCAAAAATTATTCCTCAATGTTGATCATAATTTTCAATCGTTGGTGGTTTGAGCTTCTGCCACCTCACGTTCTCCAAGCGCCTGATAGCAAGGCTTTCAAAAGTAGGCTAAGTAAGCTCGACCTCTTGCGCACTTTGAAAATTCCTGAATTAGTTTGACTCTCTCTTTTTTTTCGTTTCAGTCGCAGCACTACTTATTTGGTCGATATGGTTGCTTCCTGTTAACACCTTGTGCCGAACGACAAAGCCTTAGGCTCAGTGGTACACGATGGCTTTCACCACCTGTTTGGAGGACTATAAATCTTTACTCTGGGGACTCTTTATGTTCCGTACCCATACAGATTTAGACTTCATGTTATTTGGCTATTTTTGAGACCCATTTCTTCTTTACTGGTTTTGAGCATAAAACTTTGGGAGCAATAAGCCGAGTAGTTGAGTTAATTCTTTCGAAAATCGTGGGCTTCAGCTGTGAAGGTCAGTCGTTTGAGGAACCCGAAGGATGATGAACCCGCTCGCTTGAGGTCCCCCTCGGTTTGTTCGCCTGGGGTCCCGGACGAATTCGTTCGTAACGGGTTAAGTTGTCAGCAAGCCCACCGTATGTCACCTGTCTGCGTTCTGGATCAATGACCAGGATTTCGCGTGTAGACCCCTTCACAACCTGAAGGGGGAAATGGCCTTATCACTCCAAATCGCTTTGAATTTCAGTAATTTTTCTCGGCTGGTTTGGTATTCGCATGACACACAACATATACAGCTACATTCTGAAGAACACAGAGCTATCACACACTCCGCAGTCGTTAGGGAAGGGGGGGGGGAAGGGACGGTGTCCGTCTCTGAGTAACCTTATAGACTTTATCAATGTATCCAGGTCTCCATTCGAAGTTCCATGGTAATTTGGCGAACTTCCCTGGTAAGATTTATAACGATGACTGGTGAAAGAAGTACCCGCTCTGAATCATTACTCAATTTGGTTGCTTTGACCACAAATCATTTTCCCTGATCATGTGGAAATCAGAACCAATTCACATAGCAATCAGCAGTGCTTCAGAACGGATGAAGTCCCATTGTCGGTCGCAACTAATTCAAATATCGGCGTTGACTGTTTTCGAAGAGCGTGCTCATTTTGATAAGTTGTTGGCGAAAGAACTTGGGATCGCTATTGTCAAGTTTGTTAACAAGATGCTTCTCAAAGGCTCTTCCGAGATGTTAGTGTTCAAATGTCTTCAGCTATTGGTGCGGCCATTTATGAAAGTATCGGTGTTGGAGGAAGTGCAGAATATTGCTCAGAGACAGCTTTTCGTTACAAAACAAATCATGTGGGGCTTTCTCAAGGGCGTTAAACTTCTGGGTGATCGGCATATCTAACACACGTACATTGAAGACAGCGCAGCGCTCAAGTAATTCACGACGTCCTTCCTTGTGCAAGAAGTCCAGCCCCCAGCTAAGAGACTGTCCCACTCTAGCTACTCTACAGCGAAGAGCTGCTATAGCCGCAGAAGTTCTAGTTGTAAGGCCCGCTCAGTTGGACCGCCCACTTGCTAGATGTCCTTCTGACGGAGGGCCGCTCAGTTGTTCTTTGTTGGGGCGGCGGGCATTAATCGGAATTGCATGTCCTTTTTGCTGACCGCGCTGTGCCCATAAGTAATTCTGCTTTCCTTTATTACATTTTATTCATTAGGAGCACATACAGTCAACTGCAACCCATCTCGCAAGGTAAAACGCGTAAAAATCACGAGTGATGCAATTTTCGTGGTGCAAAAGCTCGACGCACTGAAAGATGCACGCTACCGTAACCCTTAATTCGGACGCCGACTTCTTAAAGTTTCTTTATGTCAAGAGTTTTTCGCCCGTGTTCCCGTTGTTTTTTTATATTTTTCCTTGCCTTGTATGATATCTACTATTGGGAGATGGGAAAAAGCGAGTTGCGAGCAGGTGTTGCACAGAGACCGTCGGGTGTGACTGTCAGGGAGCGATTTTGTTTATGGTGTTTTTGAGAACTCTTTGCTTTTTTCTTCTTTGGAGAATTACTTATCAGCTACTGTTCCATAAGTTGATAGCAACTTATATGACACTCTATCTCAGAAGCATTCCACCTGAGCTCTCTACCCAAGCTTTGCTTACGACGTAGGTGACGCTAGTATTCTAACGCCGTTTGCCGGATGTTATCAGCTATTACCCTTTTTGTAACTCACAGCAATTTCCTTTCTCATGTACTGTAGAATTTCTTGGAAAGGACGTTCCATTGTCGCTGCGACGAACGCCATCAATTTCGTACACACACGCGCGTACACACACGTGCTTTGCGGATTATATACACGTTTAGGTTCACCTGTACATGGGCATTTCTCTAATATCAATAGAGATCAGTGTTTTTCTTACGACGAATTTCCATTCTGCCATATAAGACATGGAATTGCTACACTCCAAGCAAGTTTACGTGGTGCACCAGCCGCGACGCAGACGCAGAGGAGCGATTTCGGGTTGGAGCGAAACGCCCACAAAAGTGAGAAGCCATCAGGATTCCAGGCAGCAGTTCTTCGAAAGGACTTATCCTAGAGATGTGCACATGCGAAGGTAGGAGAGGAGCCGCAGCCGCTTTTTAGGGCGAAAAATTATCAAACAAATGTTGAAATGTCAAAAATGACACCACAATAAACTGCAGGATGTAAACATCAAGCAGGAATGAATCACTAACAATGCAACACTCTTGCTTAAAAGTTCGCTCGATATTTCACTTTCAGGGAGGAAGGCGCTTCTCCCCTAGATCGGGATCGAACTCGATCCTTTTCGTTCTTGATAACACAGGATCGGTAAAAACGCTGGTTTTGAGCTGGTAAGCAACCTTATTCGTCGTTTTTACTTTTCATAAAAAATAGTTTGTTCGCCCACTTTTAGCTGCCTCCACAAAGCGCGACATGAGCTTTCTCGTCGAAGACGCTATTGATCGTCTTTAAGAGCGAACTAAGAGTTTACCATACTTCTAGTGGACACCTCGACTTGATTCATTTCCAATGGATGTCTAAAGACGTCTTCATATTAAGGCCAGCTTGAGCTTAGTTTGACCTTAGGTCCACATCATACCTACAATCGGGATTTGGAGTTGCTGAACTCGACTGGTGGGGCCATTCTCCAGCCTGCACAAGCCATGTCAAGTCGAAACATGAGAAAGTCACGTCACATTGAGAGAGTCTGACTTGCATACTAGGCACGTCAGTAGTGTCCCATGTCAGTAAACATTTTGATGAAACACAGCTCACGGAACGTGATTTTAGGTGCTGATACACACAAACCATCAAAATTTGAACACCGACACCTGCCTTCAGAATTTGCAGAACTATTCCCTTTGCGGAGTTATAGAGGCTTTCTCCTCATCTAACAAGCAGCCATAAATCGGATCCCTGCTAACCTTAGTTCTTTGTTTCCAGCAAGAAAACGATGTGGTAGCGTCACTGCTACAGTGTGCTCACCTAAACCTGCCTAAAAAAGAGTTTGCTCGCAGTTATCAGTGCGATTGGGCGCCCTGCAATTTAAAAGAAAGTATGAGTGCACAGGTGGCGCGATACGGGCGTTTTCGCGTTTACCGAGTCTCATACCCGTGATCAGCGAGTCAAATTACCCTCAGGTACAGGTTTATAGCCAAAACTGGCATTTTAACCTGACTTTGATAAGTGATGCGAGTACCAGTGCACGCCGTCGTTGTTAAAATCGCAACAAAGGGGGCTCACTTGTCCACGAAGTAGGGTAAAGGTTGTGAGCTGAGGGCTTATTTAGAAGTAGGAAGAGCAGCAATACCAAGATTTCGTGCAACCACAGACTAATAAAAGACTAATAAAAGAATTACCAATAGTTTTTTTTGCGAAGAACACTCGAAGAACCTGATGCCCAATTAAGATGAGAAAAACGGTAGGTGCTCAAAAGGACATCATGGCAAACAAACGAAACACAGTTTGTCTTAGCGTTCTGAAAGGCAGAAGCACATTTGCACGGAAAAGCTGTATAAAAGTTACAGAAGGGGTCGTAATCAAAAGAAATTTATCACATAACGAGGTGCTGTGCCCTGGCGAGCTCCATGGGGTGCAGTTTGTTTCATGTTAATACCTATTCTGTTACAGATACATTTTCCTGTAAGAACACGGTGCCAAGCAGGAAGGCACCTTGGCGGGGTTAGGAGAGTTGGTCCTGCCGAGCGAAAATCGTCGCTTACAAAGGGAACCATTCTGGGAATTCTCCAAGACATAACGGGTCACTGGTTTCTGCGACTTCCGTTAGATTACTTTATGGCAACAGAATATCGCTTAACTTGCACCGCTGCAAAAAATGAATTCAATGTTTGTTATTAGAACCGTCAACTACTACTTTATATTGATAATCACGTAAGATACTTTGTTGACCACAACGTTTGTAATCAAGGACAGTGAGACAGTGGATCAAAAGAAATAAGAGAAGTGATTTCTCAATAATAATCTCACTGCATCGACGTTAGGACAATCCTAGATTCGGTTGAGAACGAGTCATCACGGTTATGGGTTGAATCGTGGGTCGCAGACCAATGCCCATTCGCCCTTGTGAAGCTAGTGTCACTCTCTCTAGCGGGTTGTCAGGTTGCGATTACGGTATTTCCGTGAAAATGAGTGCAACATTGCTTCCCTGTAATGTGCTGCGAAAACTTCCATTATGTAATGTTTTTGACGCTGATAAAAAAAAAAAGATCGATCACAGTCGAAAAACCGACAGACGGTTTGCCTTCATTTTCGTGTGGCTGATTCAAATTATCATCCTTTCCTTGTGACCCATGCTGGAACAGTGCCTCACGCCCTGCATATAGCGATGTTTTTAAACAATTCTTTGTACCGACTGTTTTGCTTTTACTTGGACACCCAAGTAAAAGCAAAACACCCGCACAACAAGAGCAACCCTTCATGCGTGAGTGGTTTCACTGCGACGCGCAAATACACTGCGAAGCATAATCATAGTTCCACCCATGAATCTCACAAAATCCCGTCTTACACGACGTTTTCAAAAATGCCCCCATACAGAAAATGTGGTAATTACCAATACCAATTCGCATGCCAACACCAAACTCTAGCTTGAAAAACAATTTTTTTTCGTCAATTTTTTCAAAAATGGTCGTTCTGACAACGCAGCAAAAATATAGTTCCACCGCATATTTTCCGGCTGCATCTCATTTTTGTTCGGTGAAACTTCTCATCATTATGACTTCTCGCCTCTTCTAGGCTATGGCAAGTGGAACTTCATTAATGGACCTCGAAAAAGGACAGATTATCGCAAAGGCTCAAAAACTGGTGAAGCGTCGATCGCTCGGGATTCGGGCCGCACTCATCATTCTATCAACAATTTTTTCCAAGGGACCTACAGCATATTGAGTTGAGAAGAGCTCTGGACATCCTCCTTTGCTGCCCGATCGGAATAACCGCCGTATCCTTAGGAAAGCATCCAACTCTGCAGTGTCGTGTCGGGAAATTAAGTCATCTTCGCAGGTTAATGTCTCGGAGGATACTGTTAGGCGTGTCTTGGAAAACTCCCGAGTTCACCCATAGGAGGAATATGAGTTACGTACTGTTTCTAACAAAAAAAACCATCGAAAACCTAATTGGCTTTGCTCGAAGATGTTGCCGAACCCAATGGAGTGAGGTTGGCTTTTGGCTGCGGTGCCCTACTGCTTGTCTGTAGTGTTTTTTTTTTTTTCGCGGTCGTGTTTTCTGATGAGAAAAAATTCAACTGCGACGGCTCCGACGAAAACCGATTCCGCTGGCACGACCTGAGGAAGACAAGTTTCATTTTTCCGGGCGGAACTTCAGTGGATGTGGTCTCATGGTCTGGGCTGCCATCGCATCAATGGAACGTCTGAAACTGTGCTCCGTATGAAAAAAGAAATGATTTCTTCCGTCATCTAAAAGTCATGCGACAACGTCTCCTTGCTTTCTGGCGTAGAAATCAGCAAGAAAGTCCCGTTTTCATGCAGGATAATGCACCAGTTCATGACAGTCGAAGCACTCGAGCGTGATTCAGTTGTCACCAAACCGCTCTTTTGCCCTGGCCAGCGAGTAGCCCCGACTTAAACCCAATCGAGTATGATATATGAGAGTAATGCACAATTCCACAATGTCCGTGAGCTTAGGGAGTTAATCAGGCAGTCGGCCGAAAGCCTATTAAAATCTCTAATCGAACATGGGCAACCGTATTTTCCAACTTAATTGGAGAAATAGAGTTCCAATAGATTACTGGATCAAAATTTATTCATTTTATTGTACATTTGTTGTTGGAATATTCGATTTGTTCGGTGGAACTATACTTTTGCTGCGTTGTCAGAACGACCATTTTTGAAAAAATTGAACAAAAAAAAATTGTTTTTTCAAGCTAGTGTTTGGTGTTGGCATGCGAATTGGTATTGGTAATTACCACATTTTTTGTATGGGGGCATTTTGGAAAACGTCGTGTAAGACAGGATTTTGTGAGATTCATGGGTGGAACTATGATTATGCTTCGCAGTGTATAAACCTACTCATTGAACAGTGCCCATGTATATTTTGGCAGCATTTCGGAGCTTTATCCAACAAATTTGAACATTCCGGAAAAAAATTGTCGAATTTAGCAAACTAAGTTTATGTCATGGGCAGCATTCGGATTGGATGGAGCACGAGTTGGAATCATCGCAATGGGAGTGCCCCGTGCGAACCATACTTAGTATGGGCGTACACACTGTATCGGAAATAAGGTGATTCATTTGTACTTTCACAAATGGCACAGCATCTTATAGTTGAGAGCAAATGTTATTTTCGTCCTGAGCTACCTATCTGCATAAGTTCTGAAACAATTAAAAGTAATATCAGAAAGGGATGGTAGTTTTTCCCGCAAGGAAAAGAAGTTTGTAGTAGCAGAAAATTGACTGAATATGAGTTTTTGTAAACTTGAGTAAAATATCCTGCTAGTCCCGGGTACTGCAATATACATATGGAAAGGTGACTTGAAATACTTTCGTTTGAATTATATCCACGATAAAGTTACAGCAGAACTACGCGATTGGCGGATGTTGCTATGGCAGCGCGCGAGAACAACCTCTACTTCTTATTTAGATTGATGAATGCAAGGAATCTCGGTGGAAAGAATAGTTTTAAATGTTCTCCATACAATAATGTGTAGGAAAGAGGAATTCCATGGAATTTTCACAGGGAAATCCACCACTCAGAGAAACCAACCGTGAGCAGACGGGAGAAGTCATAGGAAAAGGCACATCATTTGCGGAGAGTACTCGCAAGTCTTGTTTCGAACAGGCGTGATAAGTGCAGGAATGATAGCTTTGTGGTGTTGTGTGCAGTGGTGAGATCATATACATCACACGAAGGCTGATACCGTCCATGAAACTGACCATCTGCTCGCAGGTTCCAAAAAGAATCGGAATACAAGTTGGAATTGTGCTGTACTTTCATTATGCATCAGTCCGACGTTTCCGAACGTGCGTGAGGATGGTGATTTAGGATCGTGGGATAGGCTAATTCCTCCATGCTCCGCCTAAAATGCAACTTGCAGCGCAGAAATCCCCGATCCCGTTTATAGGGGCGCTGTCCGCGCCAGGGTACTCCATCGTTGCGATCATCACAACAGGGGGTCGACCTCGAGGAAGGGGAGGGTCGTAAGCGCGGGGACCTTTCTGAAGTGAGGGAGCAGCGATA
>MU952484.1:0-10234 GCA_036418165.1 Cooperia oncophora | reverse complement strand
AGCTCCGTCTCGTTGCACGGCTCGGTAAAGATGAACGACAGCAACTGCAGGCACGGTGGACGACGGCGTGACATCACTGAACGGACGACGAAAAAACAGCCAGTCAAAACGGCAGCGCGATGTGAACTGGGGTGTGGCTATAGTCGTCGTCGTTTCTGCGTCACTAGCTGCATCTGGAACCTTCTATCCGCTAGCGCGTCAGAGCCGCGGCGAATACCATAGACGCGACATTCGCAAAAGTCGTACGGACGTTTCGACAAGGGCCAAATATGAAGAAGTAGAAAACTGAAGTTTATGAGCAAGGGATTATTATACTCTGAACATACTAGCAAATCTCTCGCAGGGTATCTCCTGTGCAATCATACCGCCGATAGCGTTGCATAGAGACCAGTGGGGAAAAGATGGGGAATGGTGTGACGAGCACGAGATCTAAGTACCATTCAAGAGAGTAGCTGCTGTCCACTTACATCTGCACCTTGTTACGCCAATGTATGTTTGCAAAGTTCTTGTTGCTATAAACGAATTTTCTTTCCACGCTGAACTGTACATATTGCAGGCTTATCAGTCAACAACCAGTACTGCTTTTGGTACCCTTGGACTGCTTCCTCAAGGCATTCCCTCACTCGTACCGACTCCTACTCTATTTTCTTATGATAATCGTAGCTTCCTTCCCCAAGCCATGTCTCAGATGGTTCCCAATCAAACCCTCTTCCCTTGTGAACGACCATCGTTCAGCGGAAACTGTTTTACGGCTGTAGACATTTTGAATTCAACAGCAGCACCGATATTTCTCAGACAATTCCATCCTACTGTAGTTCAGACCAGAAGAAGAGCGCAGGTGTTTCACATGATAAATTATGCACTGTCGTATAAGCTGAGGATGCTGGACCGTGCCAGGGGGCTGGATCAGGCGCGGCACAAGCCCGTTTTTCATCAACTGTTGTTGATTGCCCGTTTCAACCACTGGTGGCGAACAGCTGGCCTTGTGCCGAAGCCGAGCTTTTTGACAGGCTCCAGCGTTCACAGCGAACAAGGCTGTATGTACAGTTTGTAACGTCGCAATCATACAGGGTGGTCCCAACAATGATTGAATGAGCACACCGCCGCAGCTCCCACCACTGCTTGTTTCTTCCTGAACCGTTCACTGAGCGATCGTCATTGGTTGGGTAAGGCAGCCTTGCGCGTCCTCATTCCACGCTCCCTGCTACTGCCCCGTCTGATTGCAATGTTATAAACTAAAACATGACTGCTCGCAAAATAATTTCGTAGTTTATCCCAAAACATTAAGGCAGTCAACTGTCACGAAAATTCACAATGTGTCAACTGTAAAACAACAAACACATCGTTATGGAGGCGTAATGAACAAGGAGAAGTTGAGTGCAAGTAAGGGAAAAATAGCAAGTAGTATTCATTCGCATTGCCAGCACTGTGAGGCGCTCTCTATCACAACGTACATGTGACTTTCCTCACAGTAAGGCTGCGTTTATACTTTGCGGCAGCGTAGCGTAGCGCTTCCAGCGTACGCCAGCGGCAGTGCCGGGGAGAGGATGCATATCGATCTAGCGTTCCCAGCGTCACGCTAGCGTACGCTAGCTTACGCCAAGCGTTTCTCCAGCGTTTCACCAGCGTTTTGCTAGCGTTTGCAGCGGCAGGGGAGTAGAGACTATGGGAGAGCTGGAGGGTACAAAACACATCGATTGCGCGTCTCTCACTCGCCCTCAGTCTCTACAATACACATCGATTCCGCGTCTCTGACGGCCACATAGTCTCTACTCCCCTGCCGCTGCAAACGCTAGCAAAACGCTGGAGAAACGCTGGCGTAACGCTAGCGTACGCTAGCGCAGTCTAAAAGCGGAACACGTCACTTATCCACTGAAAACGAGAGGGCTCATGAGTGAAGTGGATCAGAGCGGGGCCAGAGCGGCCTTTCTCACAAATGATACCATAAGCCCGCATGTGGGAATGGCTGTCCTGGCTGCTATCTAGAACAAGCCTCCTCATACGCCCTCTCGCTCTTTTTAACGCCTGCACATTGAAAGGACCTTTTCGGTAGCAAAACTGTCCCCAGTAAAAATGGAAACCTAGCTCATACTGGAACGCAAAATGCTTGTGCTGCTACCCCATGCCATCAAAAATGTACGAAAGTCCCAAAAACTGTTTGAATGTTCTCATTAGAACAGACAGCACGATTGTTGCATGAACGCGGCCCATAATGCAGGAAGGCACTACAAGGAGAAGCCTTCATCCCTATGCAATGGTTTCGTAACTGCTGTAGTGTGCCGTTTGACAAAAAATCCCGCAACGAACAAGTCATAGGTAGAGAACAACCAGAAGTGAGAGAGCGCAGACAAGTAGGGCCTTTGGGTATGGTTAGGCGTGTGGGTGGCCATGCGACAGCACAGGCAGATCGGAAGTCGCCATTAGGGCATAGCTACCCCCAGCTCCATTCTCGTGCACTTTTGAGCGGAGAAAGTGATACGCTACTGCAACTGCGGAACCGCCCACCTCCTGCATGGTAACAATAAGATCCATGAAGGTGACTGAAGGGTTTCTGTTCGATCGGCCACGAATGGTCGACTCCCTCCAGCCCTGCACCATCGAAAGGCTTACAAAGATCAATGGGTTTATCCTTTTATCGTAAAGTTTTCCTTTTATCGTAAATACATAAGTCAACAAAAATCAACGGTGATTTCAAATTTTTAGTGCGTGTAATCTGTACTATCGCAAGAACAAACGCCCGAGACCTCTCTCACTGTGCAAGGACACCATATCAAAGCGCAAAAGAAAACCAGTTGTGGACCGTCAGACGAGCAGTTGAATGTTAGGGTAGTCTAAGACGACTTTGTTGTTTCGTTTGGGTAAACTCGGCACAAGATGACAGTTGTATTTATAGTGTTTTTGCCCTTCCAAATCGAAAGTTAAGGTTTAGCTTCGTAATAAAACATTTGCACTTCCTCTTCGAGTTTTGAACACGGCTTTGCAGAGCATTATAGGTTAGCATGTAATAAGTTAAGACAGGGAAATTTGTGCGAAAGTAGTCCTATAAGGTCGTCCCGAAGAAGAAAGTTTGCGCAGGGGGGGGGGGAAGGAAGACCTCAGAAAAAAAACATCTTCTAGAACATTAGGACGTGCTCAGGATGTCGTCCATTGCTCCCAGTGAAGACCCACGACATGCTGTGTCCATTCGGTGTGCAGATGCCGGATGTGATCCATGAACTTCTGTCCGCAAGTACATTCCTTATCCCTGAGACGGAGTAGGCGTGGCTTCTGAGCACGGCACAGGACGGGTTTCTCGTGGGATACTTCAATTTGAAACAACTGCTATCTTGTTCTGTGTTAGATGTAGACATGATTACGACTGCTCCAAAATGACAATATCTCACGAAAACCTGGGCCGCCGCCATTTTAAAATCAAGTACGCAGCCACGCCTACCCGATCTCAGGGATTTCGAGTATATATAATAGAAGTTGCATTATTCTCGTGGCCTAAAAATATGTACATAGCAACGGCGCGACCCAGTCGAGATAACGTCAGTGCCCACCCACTACACTCAACATCCCAGCGATGCAGTGAGCGTG
Organism: Cooperia oncophora; assembly: GCA_036418165.1. Lineage (NCBI taxonomy): Eukaryota > Metazoa > Nematoda > Chromadorea > Rhabditida > Trichostrongylidae > Cooperia > Cooperia oncophora. The sequence continues at coordinate 6,655 of MU952484.1, read as the reverse complement.
ACTACGAACTTTACTCGACCATGGCGTAGGATGCCTTGTCCGTGGTATATGTCCAGTTGATAAAGGTGCTATCCTAACTTTTACTGGACAAAGTCATTTTTGTAACTGTTCTGGAACTGCAGTATCCCTCCACAAGCGCAGCTGCAGCCACATTTGAATGAAGTACGTAGTCACGGACTCCCCATCTCTGAGATATTGAGTGTATGCAGACGCTGGCGGCTGCAACCCATTATCCACAAGTTGTTGGAGCGACCATACTAAAACAAGTAGGAAGCCCCGCCAAATACAATCCCCCTGGCACTTGCCCACGTCTGCGAACGACTTGTCCGCCTGTATTGTTTCGTAAAAGGGACTGGAGAAAGTTCAAGGGGCAAACATACCATAGTTCAAGGGGCATTGGCCTTTCGATCAATGTGTCTTTTTTGCTTCCCCCCCTCATCGGATGGCAGCTCCGCTGAGCTACACACTCTCGTAATTGCACCACATCTACCGGGCCGCCTTCTTATATGAAATCCACATGGGCACACTGTGAGAACCAAGCGATACGGCACAATTAGTCGAAACTTAATTTCGAGTTTTTCCCCACCCTGACATCCTGAACTTATAACCTTAAACACAGGAAAGCGTGCGCAAAGCTTATCGCTGCCCTGACGATCTACACACACTCATGATGGGTGCAAACGATACAGCGTTGTGACGGGCGGGGATTGGAACGCAGCCAGGGAGACCTGTTCCCACCAACAATGTCATCCTGAGCAATTACAGTTGATGCGAAAGGCTGCCCTGGCTGCGTCACTAACCAGCCCGCTCACGTCTGTTGTTTACAGGATCATGACATGATTCGCTGGGGATTTCCTAATCAAGGGGATAGACTCTTTGTTTGATCGCTGGCGGGAGAGAAAGAGGTGTATTTGCCTTCTGAGCTTTCTGAGGCGCTTCCGCCCCCCCCCCCGCTGACAGTTTGATCGTGAGGGAACTAGGGAGGAAGGATCGTACGCACTAGACCAAAATATCAACTAATTATGTGCCCTGATCATGACTGTATACGCATACTATTATTATGTGCTTTATCCATGATTTATTCATCGAAGTCAGAATTAGTAGGTAGAAATCTGGAGCAGATATCTGGAATGTCGATTAGCTTCACATCAATTTCGCAATCCCATTCTAACTGCTCAACCTGGCGTACTTCTTTAAGAAAGTTCAGCGAGAACGTTAGTGGCCTGAACAATCGTCTGTTCCACAGGCAAGAAGAAGTAAAAACTAAGTTGAACTCGCCAAAGCTAAATTGTTTTTACATTGATCTATCAACCTATCAATTATTTTTTGTGACAGGTTATGAACTTTGTCACTTTCTTTTCTGATGAGATGAAGAAAAGACAGATTAAAGGCAGTAAATCCCTAGGACGAGTGGGATTAACACGCCTGGCAGGATGCAGTTCCACGACCCTGAGCAGGCGCTGTGTAGCACTTTCCCAAGGATGGCACCCTTATAAGAGTCCTACTAAGCTACAGTATACCGACCTGAACGCCCACCACGCCCTACCAACGCCCGCTCACAAATGGATGACTGTTCTTGATGCTCCTATTGCTTCATTTGATAAATAAATTATGAAGCGAAGGAATTTGTATGAACCGGCTGCGGTGCTGCATGGATATCTGAGTGTATACATGCAGCAGTATCTAGTAGCGTTCATTGGCAAGATGACTACGGGTAACTCGTCCGAAATGCTTAGTGTGTCATGAAGAAGATGAAGGCTTTCTGCAGGTTTTTCACGATTTCGCGTCTATTAAGCACTATGCTAGCGCTTGCGTATGAACAACGCGGCAAAGAAGAATGAAGTGATGAAGAATCGTCGCTCTTCAACCGACAATATTCGACCTATGCGAGAAACAAAGGCTTTTGGATTTGCATTAGTATGAACAATCAAAGAAAAGCAGTACCGAGTTCTGGTTCGGAGCTGCTCGGGGGAAAGTTCGCCAACATCCAGTGCAATAGAAATTTTCTTCAGCGATCGGATCTCCCAATTGTCAGTCAGTTTCCTCATGAAACTAACAGATACTGAGAAGTGAATTCTGAGTAAGGCATTGTTTCGATTCAATTAACACGGAGCATTTCGCTGATCAGCTTAAAGGCAATCTCCGCCGCGACTAACGGTATAACAGTATGATCAAGCAGAATAAAATTGCCGCGTGTGTTGACTTACTGAAGAAGACAGGGAAGCCACGAAAAGGCGCCCGGAAAAAGCGCCTTTCATTTTAATTTGATCGTGATCTACCGACAGCGTCAAGGTGGTCAAGACAACAATTGTGAATTGCGAAAGGCGGCGATACACTGATAAGAGACGAGAGAGGCCAGAAAACGACGGGCGAGAGAGCGCAATGGCAGTCTCACAACGACACGGTCACTGGAGGCCGGCATGGGCCTATCGGGCGCAATGGGCCTAAAACCTGAGCGCGCTGCGTTTTGACACGTATTACTACTCACATCGTGTTATATCACTCACTCATTTTTACGTATAATTCATCATCAACTTGATAGCATGAACTTTGGCATGTTAACCCCTTTAACTTTATTCTGTGTTTTATCCTATTTGCTCAGCACCTTCCCTATGTAGTCCCATGTCCTGATGTTCGTCAACAGGCAGGCTGTCGCACTGATGAGCTGCAAGGCTTTTATTGGGTTGGCTAGACATTGATGATTCGTCTGCGATACGAGCGGAAACGGATCATCTGTGCTCTAGAGTGTATTCTTTTCCCAATGTTTGTTTTTCTTTGCTTCTAATTGCTTGCTATTTTTCAACTTTCAAAAGCGGATAGATATCATCGTCTCCAAGATGCCCTTCGACCCCGGGTATGTGACAAGAGGATCGTAATTCGCCGCGCTGCTGGGCGTCGCGTGCGACGTCTCGTCTGCAAAGGACGATGGTTCCAGGCTACTAGAAATGGCCAAAAATTCAAAAAGTGGGGGGGGGGGACGAAAACAGTAATGACTGTCTACGATGACGGGGTCTACATGAAGTTCGGTGCTCCATTCGACAGGTTAAAACGAGTTATGAAAACGCCGCGCCCATCGCCGCGCATGGCGGTGCGGCGAATTACGATCCTCTTTGCCGTCTCCCTTCGACCCCAACTGTCGGGGGCGGGGCATAGAGTTGTAGTAACTCAAACAGACATATTCATGCAGTCAAGTCACTGTTCTTTCTGCGTTGGTTAGATAAAGGTTGTACTCTTCTCGCTTCTCTCTCACATAGCTCAATCCACTGAACCACCGTCATAACAGAGTTAGATCAAACCTAAGTCTCAGAGCACCCACAAAAGTAGAGCCTCTGACGTTGCCTGCTTGACCATCGTGCACGGTCATGAGAACCTAGCCTTAGTTTATCGCGGAACGTGCCTTTAATCGCGAGAACTGTCTTTAGCGCTGATCAACTGCAATCATCATTGCGACGCGGAATCGCATACTATTGGGTGGGCCACTGAAAGGTAACATAAGGCGTTCGCCGATTCCTAAAAACGAGTACAGTTATAAAAAACATAGGCAAACTCGGTCCAAAACTGACACATTCTCAGTAACGAACGCACCATCGGTTCACAGCGGTGCTCTTTTCCTCATTAGACGCACATTTGCCTGTGAACTTCCTCACATACCAAATCGCATCCGCCTTCGAAGTTTGTCAAAATGTGTTGGCCCTAACTAGATGACTTCATCGACAAGCTTTATCAGTGAAAAGAACCGTGGCAACAGCAGGATTCAGGCCATGCATAAAGCCTAACCGCTAGATATTTGCATTCCAACTGTCACTGCGTGGTATATCTCGGTGTACAGCTCCCATAGGAAGAATGGTTTCGAACAACGATGCTTTAGATGGAAGGGTTCACGTCACGGTGTCTCGACAGCTCAACAGTGATGAGTATGATAGTAATCCAGTAATCCACTCCTTAAGAACTTCAGTCTCTTGAACACGAATGCCGCACTCCTTGGCACGAGAAGGCCTGGCGCGTTCGCTACGGAAACTGCAAGTGGCATTGCGACGTTGGGCCGCACTCGACAATGGAAAAAATGACGAAAACTGCGGATAGAGTAAAGTAAATACGTATCGACATTTAAAAAGGCGCGTTCCGAGATGACCGAGGAAGATGCAAGAGGTTACAAAGATCAATGGGTTTATCCTTTTATCGTAAAGTTTTCCTTTTATCGTAAATACATAAGTCAACAAAAATCAACGGTGATTTCAAATTTTTAGTGCGTGTAATCTGTACTATCGCAAGAACAAACGCCCGAGACCTCTCTCACTGTGCAAGGACACCATATCAAAGCGCAAAAGAAAACCAGTTGTGGACCGTCAGACGAGCAGTTGAATGTTAGGGTAGTCTAAGACGACTTTGTTGTTTCGTTTGGGTAAACTCCACAAGATGACAGTTGTATTTATAGTGTTTTTGCCCTTCCAAATCGAAAGTTAAGGTTTAGCTTCGTAATAAAACATTTGCACTTCCTCTTCGAGTTTTGAACACGGCTTTGCAGAGCATTATAGGTTAGCATGTAATAAGTTAAGACAGGGAAATTTGTGCGAAAGTAGTCCTACAAGGTCATTACGAAGAAGAAGGTTGCAGGGGGGGGAGGAAGGAAGACCTCAGAAAAAAAAGAACATCTTCCAGAACATTAGGACTTGCTCAGGATGTCGTCCATTGCTCCCAGTGAAGACCCACGACATGCTGTGTCCATTCGGTGTGCAGATGCCGGATGTGATCCATGAACTTCTGTCCGCAAGTACATTCCTTATCCCTGAGACGGAGTAGGCGGTGCTTTCTTGAGCTTAGGCAACAGGGACGCGTTTCTCAGGGGATACTGTTCAGTTTGAAACACTGCTATCTTGTTCTGTGTTATGATGTAGACACGACTTGACGACTAGCTCGCAAGAATAGACAGTTGACAATATCTCACGAAAACCTGGGCCGCCGCCAATTTAAAATCATGTACGCAGCCACGCCTACCCGATCTCAGGGATTTCGAGTATATATAATAGAAGTTGCATTATTCTCGTGGCCTAAAAATATGTACATAGCAACGGCGCGACCCAGTCGAGATAACGTCGGTGCCCACCCACTACACTCAACATCCCAGGCGATGCAGTGAGCGTACTACGACTTACTCGACCATGGCGTAGGATGCCTTGTCCGTGGTATATGTCCAGTTGATAAAGGTGCTATCCTAACTTTTACTGGACAAAGTCATTTTTGTAACTGTTCTTGAACTACAGTATCCCTCCACAAGCGCAGCTGCAGCCACATTTGAATGAAGTACGTAGTCACGGACTCCCCATCTCTGAGATATTGAGTGTATGCAGACGCTGGCGGCTGCAACCCATTATCCACAAGTTGTTGGAGCGACCATACTAAAACAAGTAGGAAGCCCCGCCAAATACAATCCCCCTGGCACTTGCCCACGTCTGTGAACGACTTGTCCGCCTGTATTGTTTCGTAAAAGGGACTGGAGAAAGTTCAAGGGTGCACATACCATAGGTTCTAAGGGAGCATTGGGCCTTTCGATCAATGTGTCTTTTTTGCTTCCCCCTCATCGGATGGCAGCTCCGCTGAGCTACACACTCTCGTAATTGCACCACATCTACCGGGCCGCCTTCTTATATGAAATCCACATGGGCACAGTGTGAGAACCAAGCGATACGGCACAATTAGTCGAAACTTAATTTCGAGTTTTTCCCCACCCTGACATCCTGAACTTATAACCTTAAACACAGGAAAGCGTGCGCAAAGCTTATCGCTGCCCTGACGATCTACACACACTCATGATGGGTGCAAACGATACAGCGTTGTGACGGGCGGGGATTGGAACGCAGCCAGGGAGACCTGTTCCCACCAACAATGTCATCCTGAGCAATTACAGTTGATGCGAAAGGCTGCCCTGGCTGCGCTCCTAACCACGCCCCGTCTCACGTCCTGTTGTTTACAGGGATCATGACCATGATCGCTGGGGATTCCCTAACAAGGGGGAGAGGTCGTGTTCGATTGCTGGCGGGAGAGAAGAGGTCGTATTTTCCTTCTGAGCTTTCTGAGCCTTCCGCCCCCCGCTCGACAGTTTGATCGTATCGGCGGAGGGAACTAGGGAGGAAGGATCGTACGCACTAGACCAAAATATCAACTAATTATGTGCCCTGATCATGACTGTATACGCATACTATTATTATGTGCTTTATCCATGATTTATTCATCGAAGTCAGAATTAGTAGGTAGAAATCTGGAGCAGATATCTGGAATGTCGATTAGCTTCACATCAATTTCGCAATCCCATTCTAACTGCTCAACCTGGCGTACTTCTTTAAGAAAGTTCAGCGAGAACGTTAGTGGCCTGAACAATCGTCTGTTCCACAGGCAAGAAGAAGTAAAAACTAAGTTGAACTCGCCAAAGCTAAATTGTTTTTACATTGATCTATCAACCTATCAATTATTTTTTGTGACAGGTTATGAACTTTGTCACTTTCTTTTCTGATGAGATGAAGAAAAGACAGATTAAAGGCAGTGGCCCGATAAATCCCTAGGACGAGTGGGATTAACACGCCTGGCAGGATGCAGTTCCACGACCCTGAGCAGGCGCTGCGTAGCGCCTTTTCCAAGGATGGCACCCTTATAAGAGTCC
>MU952482.1:0-10890 GCA_036418165.1 Cooperia oncophora | reverse complement strand
AGTGCTTTTACCTCATTATTTTGCAGAGCCTCTCATTTGCAGCAGGAAAAAAGTCAAGTGCAGCACTTCTCCAGTTGTGGTTTTTTTTCGCAGGATTCCTCTCAAAAGATTAACTGCTTTCCAGATAGTACATGAATGAATCAATGTCCAAGAGCACATGTGGTGTTCTTCCACGAAATGGTCGAAGCAAAATGACTTTTCAGAGTGTGCATAGCGAACGGTGAGGAACTCTCCACCACTGTAGTCACCGACAATTCTGAAGGGAAGTTCTATTGAACAGGGTTACACTTTCACCAGGATTTGCATCGAAGTATACCGCTACATACCAGGGAGAGGACAAAAAGTTCCTGTTCCGCTCCGAAGGACATTTTCAAGCTTTCAGTTTGGTGGTTCGTGCAGGTAAATCCATACTATATGTAAGCAGCACATGCTTGACTGGGGTAGATCCTGCGTTGCCTTTCCAGGGTCGCGCCAGTCAACACATCTAATAGTAGTGACCACGTGTTTATTCATTGGCTTTGTCACTTGGAGAGCGTTTATAGCTTATTAGCATACCATCATGTGCTACGACCTGATTCAACCTCTGGACCTTTACCTCTTCTTACCGTTCAAGTCGATTTGTGAGCGTTCACTTCCTGCGTAGTAGCTCAAGATATTACTTTCTCTATACACAGTCAGGATTCTATTCTTTCTCTGCTTTCTTCTCAATTTTCTCTTCTCGATTCGGGAACTTTAATATTCCTGGTATGTAGCGGAATACTTTAAAGACACATGGTACGCTCAAACACATTGAGGGTGTATGAGACTATCAGCCCCCCAGCTGTCGATGTGTCGTGGTCCCCCCGCCCAAAACTGCACGGGGTCAGAGTACGGGCCGTGGGAAAGTCGTAATTCCTTGCTACGCCGCCCGTTTTTGCAAACTCACGTTTTTACTAACACCGTCCGCGCGGCGCGGTCGCGTGCAGCTCTCTTGGCTTTTTGCCAAGTCCTGTAATTGCGCTTTGGAATACAAGTACAACGCAATTTCTTTATGCGGATAACATTTTAGGTTCTGCAAAATAAGAACTGAAGATGATGACGAGGGCTAGAACTCAAGAGCAACTGTGCTGCTTCTGCAACAGCCCTCGCAGGCCGCGCATTCCCACAAAACATCAAAATAAAAACGGCCTAAGCGTCCCACTCGTTAGTTTGAAGTATTTCTATAGCATTAGAGCCGGATTCGAGCCGGATCGCAGAAATGCACACGCGTTTTTTATTTGCGTTTCCTTAGTTTTTTCAATTTTGTTTTATTTACATCTACATTCGTTGTTGTTCATTTCTAGCCTTTGTCATCTTCATCACCTTCTATTCGGACTTTGAAGCATGAGCAATACCTCAAATGTTAGGAAATTGCGTTTTGCTTGTATTGTCATGTTTTATTGTCATGTTGTCCGTTTTTATTGTCATGCTGCTGGGGGATGCCGGCCTCTGAGGGATATTGCAGAAGCACCACAGTTGCTCTTGAGTTCTAGCCCTTCATCATCTTCGGTTCTTATTTTGCAGCACCTAAAATGTTATCCGCATAAAGAAATTGCGTTGTACTTGTATTCCAAAGCGCAATTACAGGACTTGGCAAAAAGCCAAGAGAGCTGCACGCGACCGCGCCGCCGTGGGACGGTGTTAGCATAAACGTGAGGGCGGTGTAGCAAGGAATTACGACTTTCCCACGGCCCCGTACTCTGACCCCGTGCAGTTTTGGGCGGGGGACCACGACACATCGACAGCTGATATCTTTTATACACCCGTCAATGTGTTGAGTACCACGTGTCTTTAGTGCAAAACATGTCACTGGTGAAACCTACAATACTGCTTCCCTATACTGCTTCCCTTCTGAATTGATGAGCCACTGTGACTAAACCGGTTGCGCAATTTTTCATCGTTCATTGTGCTCACTGGGAGAGGCTGCTTTGTGCTTAAACATTTCTTCGACAGAACACGGCATGTCCTTCTTAAATCCTTTCATTCTATAAACCAGTAACTTTGTGTGTCGGTTTGTATGTTTGTATGTATGTATGTATGTATGTATGTATGTATGTATGTATGTATGTATGTATGTCCGTCCGCAAAATGCTTCACGGGTTCGAGTGTAGGAGAAAACGACCGCTAGGCAAATCGGGTAACCGGACTGACCAGGAAAGGTCAACAGGTCAGCCTGGCCATTTGCAATGAGATGCACATCACTGTACTCATCTTGACACGGTAACTCAGAACTGTCTTCAAAATTTGCAGAACGATTCTCTGAGCGGAGTTATGGAGGTTTTTCTTTACTGTTTTTCTTCTTACGGGCGCGCTGGCGCCGAAGCGTTGGCACATGTAGCGCGACTCACAGCGCTCTTCGCGCAAAACAGATATCGTATTCGTGTTAAGGGGGTCAAATAACCCCTAGAGACGTCACCTTAGCAAAATCCGAGCTTCTGACTCAACTTCGAAAAAATGGGGTATGGAGGATGACTGATAGATAGCCGACAGCGATACTACGGCTAGCCTACTGATGACGACTGGTCTTCGAGCTGAAATAACTCTTCAATCATGTCTTTTCGCGAACAACAGTACCTGGCTTACTTATTTGTGCCGTCTGCATCATTTTCTTGACCAGCGGGAGGAAATCCCACTCCGAGATCAGTCATCGATGGTAGGTAAGCTCCAATCTGCTGCTCTTACCCATGAAATAGCCCACATTTTCCAAGTGAGGTCGAAATATCAGATTCGGCTAGAAAGTTGTCTCCAGGAGTAATTTAACCCGATGAGCATGAATATGATGGTATTTCATTGCAAAGATCCTTATGACATGTGCTACGGGGGGGGGGACAAGCACGAGCACTCTTTCAGGCCATAATGGGTCTACACTTTCGAAAAAAAAAAAAGTGGTCGCAGTTTCCTTACAGGATAGTGCAGAGATGTTAGAAGCTTTGTCGGCCATGTTCTTGGACAAATGCAAAAAAAGGCACCCTCCGGGAACCGACCCTACGACGTCTCGCCTAGTAAACCCGCTCGCTATCCGTTGCGCTCTGCTGCCACGTTTCAGGACGACTCCATACATAAATGTAAAGACACTTCACGTTTCCTCGCGATAGCATGTGAAACGACCGTGCGGGGATAAAACCCTCCATAACTCCGTTCAGAGAATCGTTCTGCAAATTTTGAAGACAGTTCTGAGCTCACCGTCGCAAAGACGCGTACAATGGTGTGCAGCTCATTGGAAATGGCCGGGCTGACCGATGACCATTCCTGGTGAGAGGATGTAGCAGTCCAAATGATTTGATGCTGTCGTACAGCCCGCTACATAAGGACAACCACTCGGTACACTACGAGCCATTGCACGAGCTGCTGGCGTGGCAGCTGGACGTGTGTTCGTGCGGGAGGCAGGGTGGGGTGGGGGTGCCGGGGGCCGCCCTGCCTCTCTTCCTGCATGCGGTGCTCAGCCGCGAGCTGAGCACACTGTACGAGAGGGAGGCAGAGGGGAGGGGTCCCGGAAGGGGGTGCAGGAAGGGGTGCGTAGCTCGCGCTTGAGTAGAAACGAGCAGCAAAGGTGGAGGAAGCAACCGGTAAGAAGACCGCTAGCTAATCCATGTTACCGTTACGAACTGTAAAGTTGTTTTGGTCATGATAACACTGTCATGATAACACTTTCCACTATATAAGGGGACCACCACACTCCGAGCCATTGTGGGTTGCTGGTGTGGTAGTTGCACGTGAGCGCGTGCAGGGGCAAGATGTGGAAGGGAGTGGCGAGAACGGAAAGGGATGAGGTGAGGAAGGCGGGAGTGGGTACCAAGTGACCTCTTCTCCTATTCTCACTCCCTTGCGCGTGCTCAGTCGGATCTGAGCCCATGCAGGGGAAGGAGGCATATGGATTGAATCGGGCAAACTGGGTACAGTAAGGGGATGCGTAGCGTACGCTTGAATAGGAGCAGGCGGCAAGAGAGAAGGAAAACCGCTAGCAAAACTGCAAGCTAATCCATGTTACAGCAACGAACTAAGAAGTTGTTTGGATTGTGAATCGCTCCGCTATCTAAGCCAACCACTGTGATAGACTCTGTGCTATTGCAGGAGCTGCTCGCTTGGGGAGTTGGACGTGAGCACGAGCAAAGCGGGTGGTTAAGAAGCGAGTCAACGGCGTAGTGTCCCTATGCTGCACCAGCTGCTCACGTGGCGGCTGCATACCACGTGCGGGAGTGGGCGCCGGTCAAATAGGGTCAGTGGGATATGATGTGGTGAGGAGGATACCAGATCTTTTCGGGGGGGGGAAGGAAGCGGCGATTTCCAGATAGGAGCACATAGCGCCTGCGGCGGTAAGGCGTCTACGGTTGCGATAAGATGTGAAGAAAATGGATCGACCGCAATCGGAACTGAACCGATTAATGTTGCATTATCAAACTGTGGTAGCGTTTTGATAGCCACCCTCCACAACGTAACACAACCAATTTAGTGCATTACGGGCTATTCGCGTAGCAGCTGAGCGTAGGGTGGCTGAGCGGGGAATAGCTGAGGTTAGTTTGGGGATAGGTGAGGTGAAGGGGTACCATATTGGCGCGACCGACTCGCCTGAACAGGAGCACGCAGCGACTGCGGAGACCGAAGCATCCATGGCTGTCATAAGATGGGGAGGAGAGTAATCGATTATCCATGACCAGATTTTGAACTTTTCATTATGAAAGTGCCCTGCGATCATATGGCGCGTTTCTACATTTATTTGATTAGAAGACAGCGGTTAGTCACCATGAGAGCATCATAAATGCCTAAGACAGTAGTATCGCCCTGCTTATGCCTTACTTTGCTCCTTTCTTTCACGAGCTAAGAAGTGAGGCTCTAAAGCAGTTGCATGAGCCCGGCGAAGCCGGGCTTCCAAGAAGGAGGAGAGCTCGGCGTTAGCCGGGCGATCCGACTGGTAGTTGTATAACTCATGTACGATTGACATCATCTCAACCAGTCCGGTCGCAATCGCGGTCGCCCCTGCAGCCTTTCTACCGCTGGCTCTTTCCTTCCTAAATCAATCGGACGTGTTCATGCGTTGGCCGACCCCGACTCGTTTCAATGTTATAAACTTCACAATTTAGAAACGTTTTTAATGAAATTCTTGAAAAAGGACATTTGTCGGCATTCGACTCTTTTCTGTTGCAATGGAGAGCAAGTTTGACGAAATTACGGGATCAAAGTCCTATCTGGACTTACAGAAGATGCTCCAGTAAACAGCGAAAATTCTCCCTGTCAAGGTGTTGACCCCTGACCTCGCGCCAATGAAGCAACTTACCTATCCACTATACCATCGACCGCTTACTACCGTCTAATCTCAAACATAACTCGAGCTTGCAGAAAGGAGAATCGGCGGGTGCGGTGCTAGAACCACCCTTCCCCTCCTTTAGTTCCTAGAGAATCGTTCCGCGAGTTCTGAGGCAGCTTTCAGTTGAGTGTCCTGAGACGCACACGTCAAAATGCATTCCATCTTGAACGGTCATGACAACCTGTTGACCTTCACTGGTTAGCTTTTCTTTTTGCTATGTAACGCACAGCTAAACTGAAAAGGGTCGACACCGACACACAGGAGAGTACGCCTGTTTCCTATGCGCATTAATTCGCGTCTATGATACCCTCGTCGTATAAAGAGTGGATCAGAAGAGAACGACGTTGAAAAAGAAACTTGTGAAAATTTTTACCCCGATGAAATTTCCGAAATTTCCTAGGAAATAGGCATAATCGATTGCGTGTGGTTATGTCCACCCTTTTTAGGTTGACCCATAAGTAATGGCGTTTTTTTATCATAAAAAGTTTTTTTGTCTGGACCTTGTAAAAGAGTATCGCGTGTGGGGGGGGGGCTCTTGGGGAGGGACTGCCTGCAGAACCTACCCACTTATTTTCGAACGTCTAACATCAACTGAGGGTGGTGTTGATAATGATAAGGAAGCATTCTGTGACCTCTAACGATCCCTCAATCTTTGGCATGATTCTCTTGTGTTCTTGCACTAACAGATTAGTCGTGTGACTAAAGGAATTGCATACACCGCACATCCGACTGACACCAACAAGCCCGCCGCTTGTCCTCTAGGACCCTATGGAATGTGGGGTCCAAAAGGATTCAGTGTAGAGTTCACTACGAACCGGACTGTTCTTCCACAGTACACTTTACAGGCACTTTTCGGGGACAGACGAAATCGCGATTCGGCCATAGACAGTTTCAGGGTAAGTTGACATTCCGGGAGCGAATATCGCTTGAATTAAGGCGAAAACGCTGCGTTGCAAACTCCGACGAGGTTCTTTCGGCTATATCCACGACACTGCTTTGTATCACTGATGTCAGGCATTTGTGTATCAAATAGACCTAGCTGTTGGCGTCCAGGGGATCAGACTACACCCGAGAACAGAGCTCACCTAAGTTGAGGTCTGGATGCAATCTTTGAAATACATGGTTGCAGGAGGTAACTCTTTTTTTATCTGTCAGATTCTTAGCTCATTCCCTCTGTTGGGGCCAAGATTAAAGGGATGTCAGAAATGGTACTGAAGCGTTCATCGGAGATACAAGCAAAGTTTTTTGGCGCCAACGCCAAACAAATCCCTTCCACCACCGGTGAAGCGATAGATTCACCACGCCAGTGCAACTGGGTAGCTCACGGTACAACTGTGGTGTTTTGTCACTGTTGCATTACGTGCATTACACTACTTCAAGCCTTGGCCGTTCGCACCTCGCTTACGAGATACTGGTGCCATTTTTGGTTCCCATATTTGTGATGAGCTTTTCGAGATTCATCGTCTTTTGTGGGTCTCTGCACAAAGTTCCACGGAAAACTGAAAGCGTTTTGTCGTCAGCTGCACTGAATTCCTGCAGATGCACTACGGCATGTACAACACTAAGTGAGTGGGCACAGAATTGAGTTAGCACCCTTGAAATATCTCGCCCAACTTCTTATTGCACCTACCTGTCAGAGAAGACACACGGCCATTGTTGGTCCTTGATTCGCATCTTTACTGAACCCCTATGGTGAGGCGAAGCCTTACCAGGAACCAGTGGGATGACGGGAGGCTAGGTCTGTGAAGGCCATCTGTGGAAGTCCCGTGCTTCCTAAAGATTTTCATTTATTGTTTTTTTCTCAATGCTTCAAAACATCAGACGATTTCTTAGCTTAGACGGAACTAAACTCTACAGTAGTGCCAATGGAAATCGAAGCGAATGGAGGCGTTTGTACTCCGGTTCGCTGCGGACGAAGGGTCGTGTGAGGCAGTGTGAGTGTGCTAGGGCGCCGAACACGTTGTGCGCTAGAAAGCTAGTATGCGACAACAACTGTAGAAACGAGTGATACGAACGATGTGATAGTGTTTTGTTACTTGCTCGCTCTCGCTTCAGAACTTTCGGAGAACGGGTTTGACACCGCGCCAAACCCATCCCGCCTGACACACCTGTCCTCAGCGAACTGGACTGTTTTATGTCTGCCCCCGGTTAAAATTACAGCTTAATTCCATGTTAGGTGCGCGTTTAGGCAGCTGACAATGAAATAGTGGAGGCCGTACGATGTGGTCCAAACAGTTGGTAATGGTGAAAATGCAAGTGAATGCGCAGTTATATGTTCCGACGCGTGGGAACGCTGGAGCTTTTCTTTTACTTTGTGACAGAAGTACCACTGAACTATAGTGATGCGAAGTGACATGTTATTGAGGACAAAGGATGTGCGTTGAGGCAGAAACAAAAATTAAGTATAAGTACGTGACAGGCACTCGGCTTGTGATAGCACGGATGACAGTAGGAAACGAAGGATATGAGCGCTGAAGTGACAGGCTTACAGCGATACTACTAGTAAGCGAATCATCCAATGTAAATATTTGAATACTGTCGAAAAGGGTTACGTTTGTCTAGATAGGCGGTCTTTTTTAGTTACGTTGATTATCATATCAGTGTTTAGATCAAGATCAGTAGTCGACCGATGCGGGCTGTCGCGAGGCGTTTCCACCCGCCTGCAATCACTTATGGAGGTTCCATGAAGGTTCAGCCAAATCATCAAGGGGACATGCAGTGGAGACTAGGAGCAAGGGAACAGTTTTCTGAACCAGCTAAGCTGTATGGGAAATGGACTTTCATTATCTTCGACGCATGCGTCCGCAAAAATGATGCAGAGTATGCCCGTAGAGTTCTTCCTTGATGGTTTCCTGAGAGGCTAGAAGCGGAATTTGTTCACCGTTTCAGATCATTCGTCGAGGCATTGGCAAGGTACAGCTCACAGCACGGTGTGCAGATACAAGCTCGGGACGTGAGCCATTTCTTTTCTCTTTTCCATCTCGTTTTCCTCTTTTTTTGCTGGGAGTGGCCACAACTACCAAGGCGAAGCCATGGTTAATTGGTAATTAACTTTGGTCCATTGTTGACTCTTTCGTGTTGAGTCCATTTTTCGTGACCACATCCCATTGGTATTGTTAGTAGGGATGTTCCCTCAAACATTGTTGATCCCGTCGTAGTCAGTCGTGGCGGTTTAGGAAGGTTATAATGAGCCATTTTCCGGCTGCGTTCTGTACCAGTTGTGATCGCTTATAAATCGTTTCATAAAGAAGACAACCAATGCGGAAAACGCCGATAGTGAGCACCATCCCTCCTGAAAGCGCCCAGACTGATTGCGACGACATCAACTGCGACGGTATGGGGGCAGGACGTGAGCTGTTTTTTCTTCACCGCTCCTGACATTTAGGCCGAAATCCGTGAAACGAGCAGTGAAGTCGAGCAAAATGTTGACTCACTAATGAAACATATAAGTGGCTCCAGCAAATTTATTATGTTCACTACTAAAATGAAATTGGATCCGATCCATGGTGGGTGGAATCATTTGCCTAAACTTTGTTGAAAACGGCTGCTAATCGCCTCCCATCCATTGAGGTTTGATGAAACGCCTCGAAGCTCAATATGGAGTCGTAACTCAACACGTCAGCTCTCAGACCCTTACCAAGGCGATAGGGCAGAAAGTGCGTGGTTTTGTTTGTTTGCTAAAAATTTGTTATCCTGTTCTATGAAATGTTTCCGATGATGCTTTACTTCAGAAGCTCACTTTCCTGTTTTTCAGGGTGCCTTCATGGTGCTTGGGAATCTATGCTTGAAAATGAATCTGAAGCTTGGAGGCATCAATCATTGCCTGAAAATATGTGATCATTTCACCTCAGCTAATCCCAGCTTCAGAAATGTGTAAGCTTTTGTATTCGTTTCACGTTTCGAGCTCATTAGCGGCTGTATGCGCTGAGTAATCAGAGATTCGTAAGCTCATTTTTTGACTCAGATACTAGGGGAAACCACTGTAGAAATGGTGCTCCGCTAGAAACTTCACAAAAGGCAGTTATTCGAGTCGCAGCAATGGGTCTTCTCTGCAAACTCATTTCATATATTGAACGCCTCGTGTTTCCAATATGGGGATGCTACTGGAGAATGGAGTGCTACTCAGCACTAAAGGAGAAATCATTAGAAATTCTCAGAATGACCTCTTCTATTTCGAGAAATGTGAGAGTATGGGGCGACGACTGTGTGGATTCGAATGAGTTTCTCGCTTGCAGGTGTCATAATGATGTTGGTTCTTTCCCCTATAGCGTCACCTTCATAACAAGTATCCTTATGCTCTTCTGCCGTATCGCTTGCAAGCCTGTCTGCCTGCTACCTGCAGTCCAAACGCGCTCGTTAAAAGCGGAAGCGTTGATGGGGGTCTTGCAACGTCGCGCACGCTAACTGCTGCTAACATTTTATATATGCTCATTTTCCACTAGATTTCACTTCACCAGTAGTGCAGATCAGATTTGAGTCAGATCTTTAGCGTAAAGGTAGCATAAGGAACAATAACGAGTTATTGTTACACTCACTGGAATCAAATAGAAGATCGCATCCCATCCCACCGAATCCCCTTTACGTTCCTTTCTTACGTGTCACTACTGTATGCAGTTGATAAAGAGGTATAGAAAGAGTTGATAAAGAGATACGCCTCGATGAGAATGCTCTGTAACCCTGAATGGATATTCAGTGCGTGGCGCATTCTGAAAAGTGACTAGTCGGACATTTCATCATCGTTCGCTTTTAGCGATGCAGCTCTATTCCCTAAGACGCGTATGTTCGTTGGTTTCGATATCAGTCATGCTGGCCCGCAGTCATTTGCTGACCGGCAGATGAAAAGAATTCAAAGTGAGCCAACCGTTGTTGGGCGTAAGCTATTAAAGGCTTCAACTTCATTTTTGCCTCTATTATTTCTTTATCACTCGCTGCATCTTTTGCAGACAAATAACTATTAAAACACATCAGCAAATCAATTAGTTTTCAATTAAGAAAGGGTCGTTTTCGTAGTCTTTGTGCTTGCTGATGTCGCTTGGTTCTAGCGAGGAAAACCGTCTGGTTGAGGCTGCGTTTATACTTTGCGGCAGCGTAGCGTAGCGTAGCGCAGCGTAGCGTAGCGTAGCGTAGCGCTTCCAGCGTACGCCAGCGGCAGTGCCGAAGAGAGGATGCATATCGATCTAGCTTCACCAGCGTCACCAGCGGCACGCTGGCGTACGCTAGCGGCACGCTAGCGTACGCCAGCGTTTCTCCAGCGTTTCACCAGCGTTTTGCTAGCGCTTGCAGCGGCAGGGAGTAGAGACTATGGGAGAGCTGGAGGGTACAAAACTCATCGATTGCGCGTCTCCCACTCGCCCTTAGTCTCTACAATGCACATCGCTTCTGCGTCTCCGACGGCCCCATAGTCTCTACGATGCACATTGCTTCTGCGTCTCCGACGCCACATAGTCTCTACAATGCACATCGCTTCTGCGTCTCCGACGGCCATATGGTCTCTACAATACACGTCGATTCCGCTTCTCTCACGGCCACATAGTCTCTACTCCCCTGCCGCTGCAAGCGACTAGCAAAAC
>MU952481.1:0-11791 GCA_036418165.1 Cooperia oncophora | reverse complement strand
AATGGAGACAGTGAACATGTATGATCGAGAGGACTGATATGATGCCTGACCATGAGTGCATAAAAGGGCTGTCTGTGGTGTAGTAAGGCATTCCTCCTCGAGGTTTTCAGGTGGAATATTTATTCGGCCAACGTTTCGACCTTTTCGTCGTCTTCAAAGGCCTAAACATGGCTCAAAGCTTGAGAAGTTACATACTACCCCACCGAACGCCCAGGCCCCTCTAGCATTTCTGACATCGTCTCAGGAGCATGCTAAATACTAGAAGTGAAAAGACAAGCTCACCTTATATTCCACCACTATCTACAAGCCAGTTAGTTAGTATGTTAGTAAGCGAATGAGTATTACTTCGCCGTCTAGTATCAAAGACATGCGCTTATCATACTCATCGCTTATCACTCACGCAATCCGCAATGTTCCATGAACGGAAGGAGATCATTCGTAATGGATACGCACTCGTTTCGGTTGTTCATGCTTGGATTTCGTGCTGAAATCCAAAACGCTTCCAACGCTTTCCTAGCTGATATCTCCGTTTCATAAGCCAAAATCATGCATCTGATGTCGAAGTCCTTACCATCATGCTGTTCTATTCTATGTTTTCTCAACGGTGTAGACACATTATTGTACCCTTTACCGGATGGATGTTCCTTGATGCGGACTAATAAAATCATGGTGGCGAGGATTTTGACATCAAGTGCATGATTTTGGCCCATGAAACGGAGATATCAGCTAGGAAAGCGTTGGAAGCGTTTTGGATTTCAGCACGAAATCCAAGCATGAACAACCGAAACGAGTGCGTATCCATTACGAATGATCTCCTCCGTTCATGGAACATTGCGGATTGTGTGAGTGATAAGCGATGAGTACGATAAGCGCATGTTTTGGTACGACGAAGTATTATTATCGTAAATAAGGACGGAATACGCTTTCTTCACCACATGATCGATGTGGTTGGAGAACTTCAAGCTTGATTCGAAAAGAACTCCTAGATCCTTCACAGAATCACATCTTGGGAGCATGACACCATTAACTATGTAATCAGGGGATGCGCCCTTCCCTATATGCATGACTAAGCACTTGTTCAGGTTTAGAGGAATATCCCAAAGACTCGCCCATTCGCACATTCGCCCCACAGACTGTTTGAGCGCTTGCCGCATTTCTCGACTATTCTCATTGTCATACACCACATACAGTTTGATGTCATCAGCATAGATACGCACCTGGATGTCAGGAATAGTTCTGAGAAATTGGGGCAGCTCTAGGGTGTAAATCAGGAACAGCAGAGGGGATAGTACACCACCCTGTGGTACCCCACTGGTGCACGGAAACTTATTAGAGAAGCTAGTTCCCACCCTGACTGTCATATGCAGGTGGGCCTTGGTGGGGTTGACGGACCTACTAAGCTGGTATCCGGAGCCGCTTCGCTCGCTCGCGACTTGCAGTGTTGGCGGCCACTGCTCTTCACCGCCATGGCCCCACCTGCATGCCCTATATCAAGCCCGTCACTCCTTTTTTCCTTTTTGCATGTTTTATCGGTCACTCAGTCATACAATTACTTTTGTTTGTTCTTACTAACCGATAATAAATCATAATCAAATCATAATCATAGTCATGTTCCTTTCATGAAGGTATGACCTCAACCAAGCAAGTAATTTGCTATGAACGCCGTGCCTCTATAGTTTACTGAGCAGTTTGGAGTGACAGACTGTATCAAAAGCCTTTGACAAATCCAGCAAGTATTAGGTTGGCGGGAAAGTTCCTGTCATACTTTTTTGAACCCAAGTATTCGCCTACTTACCTGAAAGAGGGTTAACCGGTAATGTGAACATTTATGCATCAAGGATTGTCTTTCTATTAGTGTCACTGGCTCGGCTCCTGCTCATCCTTATTCTGCATTATGGACAAGAATGTTATCCGCTACCTTCAGCACCGACCTCTTCAAGCGCTTCCTTAAACTATTTCTTCTACCACCCTGGCGCCAGCAATAGGGCAGGATAGCCGACTGGTTAAGAGTGTAGACTCATAATCTCACTCTGAGCCACGAGTTCGATCCCTGCCGAGGCACAAACCTGCCTTGCAAAAATTGCAAAAATGGGGACGATACCAGCGTCAGGCCCAGGTTGACAGGCCGGCTGATGGAGGAACCCGTCACAACAACCATGAAAAGTCGCAATAGAATCAGTGTAAAAGCTAGGACGTCACCCGGAAGTGGCCGCGCAGAACCCTCGCCGAAAAGTTTTTTTTTTCTGCTGGTCATTATGCCGAGGCTACCGAGGTAACTACCCGCCAAAGAACGCTAGTTCGAATGGGACCTGAACTGTGTTACCGGGAGTCTCGTGAGGTTGCCGACCTCATGAGACGCAGGAATATCCAAGTCCTATGCCTGCAGGAAACGCGATGGAAGGGTGCGAAGGCCCGCGAGATTGGAGAAGGCGTCAAACTCTTCTACAATGGAGCAGACACCAAACGGAATGGCGTTGCCATAGCGGTGGCAGAATCCCTCAAGGACTGCGTCTCCACTGTGAACAGGATCAGTGACCGGATCATGGGAGTGAGAATGGACACGAAGGAGGGGTACTGGACAGTACTGACCGTGTACGCACCACAATCCGGTTGCTCTGAAGCCGAAAAGGATGAGTTCTACCTGACCCTGGACGAGGCCATAAGATCGGTTCCGGAAGAGGACTATCTCACCATAGCTGGAGATCTGAATGGTCATGTTGGGAGGGACAGAAGGGGTCTAGAAAGGGTGCACGGAGGACAAGGAATAGGGACAAAGAACGCTGAGGGAGGACGAATCCTTGACCTAGCAACAGCCCACGACTTAGCAATCTGCAGCACCTTCTTCGCGAAAAGGAGGACCCAAAAGTAACCTACAGCAGTGGAGGGAGACAAACGGAAATCGACCATGTCCTGGTCAGAAGATCGTCTCTCAAAACCATCAAGGATATCAAGGTACTGCCTGGGGAAGAGCTGGGCCCTCAGCACAGGCCTCTCCTGGCAGACATCGCCATAGACCTCCCCAAGAAGACAAGGGTCAGAGCAGAGCGAAGAATTCGGTGGTGGAAAATGGGCAGGGTAGAAAAGGATAGCCTCGGCCGAAGAATACTGGAGGCTGGGCTCCCAGACCCACATGGGCCAGTCCAGGACACCTGGACCTACGCAGCAGAGGTCATCCTACAGTGTGCAAGGGAGGTCCTGGGAGAGACGCGAGGTGGTATCAGAGGAGACAAGGCAGCCTGGTTCTGGAACGAGGAAGTCCAGAGGATCGTCAAGCAGAAGAAGGAAGCATACAAACGCTGGCAAAAGACACGGAGCCCAGAAGACTACGCTGCCTACAAGAGCTGCAAGCGACTCGCTAAGGCGGCCGTTGCTAAGGCCAAGAATACGGAAATGGACGCCCTGTACGACAAGCTGGAAGGCAGAGAAGGGGACAAGTTCGTCTTCCGCCTGGCTAAAGCTCGGCATCGCGCAGCTCAGGACATCAGGGTCGTAAAGACAGTGAAGAGCAGCAACGGGGCCATTCTCAGGAAACCAGCCGAAGTCAGGAAGAGGTGGGAAGAATACTTCGAGGGACTTCTGAACGAAGAATTCCCCGCAGATAGTCCCACAGATAAAGGCGACGGCAGTCCCCTCACTCTCTTGACAAGGATAAGTTCAGTCCGCCGGGAGCTAGGGAGAATGAAAGTTGGGAAAGCAGTGGGTCCAGACGGGGTACCGATAGAGGCATGGAAGGCCCTTGGAGAGCATGGGGTGAGTTGGCTCACGCACTTCCTAAACAACGTAACAGCTGAAGGAAGGATGCCAGATGCGTAGAGGAGCAGCACAAGTCGTCCCATCTTCAAAAGAAAGGGGACGCGACGGAGTGCTCCAACTACCGCGGGATCAAGCTGACTCCCCATACCATGAAGCTGTACGAGCGCCTGGTCAACACTAGGCTGAGGGAACTTGTCCCTATCTCGCAGGAACAGTTCGGCTTCATGCCCGAGAGGTCCACCGATGCCATCTTCATCGCCAGACAGCTGATGAAGAAGTACCGAGAGACGCGGACTGCTACGTCGCCTTCCTGACAATTGAGAAGTGCATCGAGCCGCCTGCCAAGCCTTATTCTTTAGAAGCGTCAGAGAACGTCACGTTCCCCGCAACACCCTCAATCTCCAAGTGAAGGAACAATGTACGATGCTAAAGCAGCTGATGCGCACATACGCCCTCAGCTTGACAAAGGAGGTAAACATTACGGTTGGGGTACACCAAGGGTCAGCCCTCAGCCCGTTCCTCTTCCTCCTGACTCTAGATGTCATGGCAAAAGAACTCATGGAGGGACCGCTGAAAACCATCCTCTATGCTGACGACATCGCCCTGATAGCGGACAGCAGGAGGAACTTCAGGACAGTGAGGTGCGAGCGGTGCAGGATGGGCTCGCTGCGAATGGACTCCGGCTGAACGTAAAGAAGACCAAGTTCCTAAGCTCCGAAGAGTGCGCCGAAGTCATCGTAGATCGCCATGGCGAGAACATCGAAAGGGTCGAGGATTTCCAGTACCTGGGGAGCAACCTAGCAGCTGATGGCAGCGTGGACCAGCGTGATGCCGAATCAACGCAGCCTGGATGAAATGGAGGGAGTCCACTGGCATCCTTCTGTGACCGGCGGTGCTCGAGAACGCTCAAGGGCAAGGTGTACCGGGCTGTGGTAAGGCCTACAATGCTCTACGGCAGTGAGTGCTGGCCTATCTGCAAGAACCATGAAAGGCAGCTCCACTCAGCTGAAATGAGGATGCTGAGATGGGCCTGCGGCTGGACACGACTCGACAGAGTCAGAAACGAGGACGTCAGAGCGGTCACACAGACGGCTCCTATCCAGCTGAAGGCACGAGAGCAGCGACTGCGATGGTACGGTCATGTACTGAGGAGGCCTGAAGACCACCCAATAAGGAAGGCATTGGAACTCGAATGAGGCAAGCGACCACGAGGAGCCCCAAAGAAAAGATGGAGGGACGTCATCAAGAGGGACCTCACTGAAGTGAAAGCCACAGCAGAAGATGCAGTGGATCGGAACAAGTGGCGACGTCTAACAAGATCAGCGGACCCTGCGACGGCGCGGGACTAACGCTAGGGAGAAGAAGACCTGGCGCCAGCAATGGCAGTTGTCGACGCCGAAATAATGAGCTTGCACAAGGCAATTTAGTCATCAGACAATCTTCCACGACGCTAGCTCTTCAGAGCGGGAGCCTACGTTCGAATGACGAAGTGAGGTTCGGGAGTACCTGTAAACTCAGCTCTAGATAGCGGTGGGTCGGGAAACTACTGGATGAAGAAGCTGCCTCCTCGGTCATCCCAGTACGCAGCGGCATTTACCGACATCTGAAGCGAAATCGTCAAAGCAGAGGATAAAACCCATAACGGCACAGTACGTCTCAACGCATGCTGGTCAGCACACCCCGTCAAACGAAAAATTTGACGCGTACATTCATACAGCATAAACCAGCGATGGCTCCCTTGACCCGTGTACGTCCAGACATTTACTCTTCTCTGCTGCATAGTGTCGCCTCCCGTCTTCAGCCGCTATACGGCGAGGCAAACCTCCCCACCGACCTTGAGCCCGCAAGCAAAGTTAGATGATGTCCAACATTCCGCGTCGCGCCGCGCGCGCATTGTTAAAGCGAGGCATTTACAACCGAACTGTCCAAAAAACTGGCGAAGGACCCTCCTCAATTAACAATTGCTGTATAATTTTGATCCTTGTAGCCTCTCTGTAAGAAAGCTAATTTGAAAAAATGTGAGAGAACTTTCCCGCTAACCTAATAATACTCCTTCGCTTAATAACATGCTAACTTACCGGCTTTAGATAGTCTTGGAATATAAGCTGAGCTTGTCTTCTCACTTATAGTATTTAGCATGCTCCTGAGACGATGTCAGAAATACTAGAGGGGCCTGGGTTCGTGGGTAGTATGTATTCTCAACTTTTGAGCCATGTTTAAGGCTTTGAAGACGACGGTAAGGTCGAACTTGGCCGAATAAACTATCCTGCAAAAGCGCTCGAACCAGAACAAACGCTCACAAACAAATCTGAACAGAGCGACGTTTCGAGAATGAGAACTCAAATCGTTGCGCGCGTCCAAGGGATGGGGTGGGCCATGTAATACAGACAAATTGATCGTGCTGCCCCTCGCTCTGTACGTAAGGTAGAGAAAAGCAACATGCAAGAACACTGCCAATTATTGCACTGAGATGGTACGTATAATATATAAAGAGAGGGATTTTCGGAACAGAAAGGCAAGCAGCGAAACTGTTCACAATCAATGAAATACGGTTCTAGATCTCTACGGATTTATGCATTTTCTTGGTGCGTTTCCGTACAATGTTGACATGGTATGGACATACTACTTTATCAATCCATGGATCGATAACTCCAAACATGGTTTACTTATTCCTCTTATGAGCCAAATTATGTGGAGAAATTCAAAAAAGGATGCGCGACCAGTGAGACAGCAAATTTTTCACCAATTTTCCTCTTGAACTCCGATGCGCAAACCTTTTCAGCTGATAGGATTAATCGCAATTACAATCTTGTAGAGCTGTCGTTTTCACCTATTGAGGAACGCCTTTATTTTTCGAGGATTGAGGATTCGAAAAAGAAAATGTCCGAGATCCTAAATAAGTGCTGCACTCGTTATGCACCATCCACTCCTCTATCCAGAATTCCATCAGGCTTAGTGAATGCGATATTTGCTGTTATTAACGACGTCAGAGCGTCAATATTGGCAGGTTAGAATGTATTTTTTCGAGATGTGTTACAAATGTGGCCCATTATTATGTAATGCGGCTGTAATGGTGCTTGTCACGCTCCACCTGTGTGTAGCAGTTATAAAACCCTTTTTCGAGAAGAAGGTTCGAGCAGTGAAGACTCTCTTCCTCTTTATTCGGCTTCTAAGTAGCAAGTACATCTTGCGCCGTCGAGAAAGACTCATAGTGGAGCAAAATCACGAGCTCATGTAGGGGAGTACGATGTGAGAACCAACCTCACATGAGTGCAAGACAGAATGGCGCAACATTCGAATACATTAAACAACACTCTTTGCAACACCAGAAAATGACAGCTTTGCATACATTACTATCTCTTGGGAGGAATCCCCTGCGTGGGTACATGGGTCTCAGGATACTTGTCGAGCCGCGAAGTGCCACCCTCACCAAAACTCGGCTTACTGTAATTTGCTCTGGACAA
Source organism: Cooperia oncophora (assembly GCA_036418165.1). Lineage (NCBI taxonomy): Eukaryota > Metazoa > Nematoda > Chromadorea > Rhabditida > Trichostrongylidae > Cooperia > Cooperia oncophora. The sequence continues at coordinate 4,574 of MU952481.1, read as the reverse complement.
CTCTCACATCAGCCAACCTCTTGACTGATGTGATTGATCTTTGGCAGGAGGCCAGCACGGGCGCCAAATGATGTTGGCATGGAATGCAAAGTAGTAGTTTGGGCGAAATGTAGCTCAGAATATCAGAATTTCGGCGGAATGTAGCCGCGAATACCAGAATATCCAGGCGGTTTCTTCCGGAAGCGGCGAAGCTCAAAAACCGACGAACTTGCTTGATCGCGTCATCGGAACGCATCGGCATGTGTGCGCTGGCATCCTGCCAAACTAGGGCAACCACATCGATGAAGAGGTTGGCTGATGTGGAGGAGTCGTCCAGAGCAAATTATGTATGTGGAGGCTTGGTGAGGGTGGCAGTTACGACTGCGGCTCACGATCCGACCGCCCTTCCCTTGGAACACTCCCACCTTTTGCACCGGCTGTCCTGTAGAAGCGATTCTATAAGCCGTGTCATCGTACCAAAGATTCCTTGTCGTCTTGGTCCCGTCTTCACGTTCTCGGAGTGTGAGCATTGCCCTAATCCATATTATAGCATCTGCAATAAAGAGACTGCCTTCTTAGCACAAGAATGCTAAGTTACGGCAAATGTCCCGACCTTGAGCGGAACCGAACCCGCACCTCACGTTTCTTACTTTTGCATTCGCAGGTCGCCTCTTACCCTCTCAAGTTCTGAGTGGGATTTAACTGCATAGCATTTACCAAAAAATGATATTGCATGTCAGAAGCTTCTCCTATTTTCCAAAATAATTTTTTTGAGAAAGCTCTGTGGAATGGTGCTGCTAATCCCCATCCCGTTATAAGGAATTCGATGCTGATGTTTAGGAGAATCTCACAAGCAGAAAAAAGACCTCAACTGTATATCGGATTTTCGAATATTTTCTCCAAAGTTGATTGTTCGAAAGCTTTTTGAGGACGCACGATCGACAATTATTCAGCGACATCGTGACTTGCTCATGAATCGAAATGGTGGGGATGATTCACTTTTTTGTTTTTGAAACTTGGGCATTTTATGCGGTTTATTCGCCTGGTGTTTCATTGTTTGCTTGCATGGGCTGTGCTGCGCGCGATTATGTCGCGGTGTCGTCCTGTTCCCAAAGATATCAATCAAGTACTGCTCAAATTCTGGCTTTTTCTTTTCGTTCAACACGGAGCTGGTGGTGAGAGAAAAGGGGAGATGCTTCAAAAAATCGTAAATAATAGAAAGAAGAAGCATGGCTTTGCGTCTGAAATCCTGTCAGCCTCCTTGATGAAGTCACAACTCTGTTGTTATTTCTGGTTCCAAAAACTTTTTGCAGCGTTGGCTGGGCTGTACAAGCTGGCTGGAGACGAACTGAATGCACTGAACTGGTATCAGCGAGCGATCGATGTTCACAACGACCAGAAGGAATTAAATAAACAGTTTGGCCTAGAAGAGCCAGAAGGAGTCGTTTCATCTGTTGTAAGTCATGCATCTTTACGCTCTGTCGTTACTCTCTTCCATGACCTTTTATCATTTAGATCAAATCGGAGGACGTGACTGATGACCAGGAGGATGACGACTCAGATTCAGATGATGGAGATGATTCAAAACCACTAAAACCTCTTAGTATTGATGCGCTTCAGATCCTTCATATCGTGAAGTATTTATTATGAACATGTGATATTTGCATGAGAGGAAGTGTAGTGGTGATAGCGCCCTTCTAGCTTACACACTCCGAGGATCGTAATCCAGGCTCTTAGAAAGTTTGGTCCGTGAGGTTGAAAACAGTGGGCACGCTTGCTGTTGGTGGGTGGTTGTAGCCACGTCATTGGTGGAATCGGCAGAAGGGCTGCGAAAGAGCGTTTGACTACATCCCCACTGAGCCCTTCCGCCATTGATGTTGGCTGCAACCGCTCGCCCCTAGCAATCGTACCCACCGTCTTTTATAGTACTGGACGTCAGATTACGGGTAGTTAACAACAGCTTGAACATTTTTAGGTCCACAAATTGAAGTGTCGGACAAATATTTTCCTAATCCTCCAACACTTTTTTGAATTAAACTCATGTGCATGGCGCACTGCAAAAGGGTATCCGAAGCCGAGCTTTGGAGCTCATCCGTTATTGAGGGATGCGCTGGCATGGATCTGAAGGGATCATTATTCCCCGTTGGTACAGTATAATGGTGCCAGGCTCGTCTAGAAGGATAAAACTGCAGTATACAATTGTTGAATGGGCTGTGTCCCACTCAAAAGCCAGCGCCTAAGAGTGGAAGTAGAAAGCATGGCACATGGGAAAGGATCCCTTCTAAAGTAATAGCACCTTACCTCAATCACTTAAGAACTGTTTTCAGCAATCTGAAGGAACTGCAGCTTTTCGATGAGGAGGCGGAAAAATTATATAAATCTTGTGGCATCTTGGACCTTGCACGTGAACGCCATCAGCACTACGTGCGAGCAGAAGTAGCCTCATTTATCCGAGTGAAGCTAAAATGGTGTGATTTGAACATGCGGTGGACTAAGCTGGAGAATCGTGTACGTTTTTTTTCGAAAAAAAAACTTTTGAAAGACAGTACCGCGGTGAGCGGATAGGCGGAGAAATTAATGAAGATCCACAGCTTTTGCTTCTACCTCAGTGGTACACTCCTTTTTCCCCTTCTACTACAAAAACGAGGGGCGCGCGGACGATGAGAATAGGATACTTGGAGGTCTCCGCTCATTGCTTCGCCTTTCCGGTGGTGCGGAATACTCTTCCAAAGGCAATGGTCACGAATGGTTTGGGGAGGCGGTTGCTGCCAGCGCCATTGGTGGAAGGGCAGCGAGAAGGCGCTTGGCCACACTTCACTCAGCCCTTCCACCAATAGCGTTGGCCACGACGGCCCGCCCCCTGCAATCGTGTGCAAAGTATTGAGCATAGGGATAAATCCAGATGGGCTGGAGCTGCTGAAGTGAGCTATAATTCGTGGCTCTTATTTCTGCAAACTTTCACCATTCTATTGCAGTTTGATTGGATGGTAATGTCATATGTCATCATGTTAGAAGGCCTTTCTCATACGTCCGCGTTCCATGAATTCAAAGAAATGTTCCCCTTGAAAAGCTTAGCTTTCTTGAACAAGTAAGTGGATCTGATACTTCTCAGTACGCCAGTTAAACTTCTGTGAAGTGCATATACTCTTCTTCTCTTTCAAGGAAACCTTCAGCTGCTCATCCCTTCGACTATTTTCTTGTGCTCGATAACGAAGTGCGGCAGCTTCGGAACTCATATCGCGCGTTTCGTACAAGTATTGACAAGATGATGATACCGTTCCAGCCGAAGGTACGCTTTTTTCTGGGTAGCAGGGTTACGCTTGATAAAAGCGCTTTCATACTCCGCGATCCGATCGCTGGACTGCGCGACCGGACGCTCGTACCACTGGATCACGCAAGCACGACTGGGACGCTTGACCGCCAATTGATGAGATGCGGCAGTGGTGTTCAGTTGGGCCGCGTCCATGCATTATGCGAACGCCGCCCAATTTGAATTTCGTCGTTTCGGCGGACGACATTGGTGGTGGACGCCCGGGGTCGCGCGATCCAAGCGATCACATGCGAAGTGTGAACGCAGGCTCAATTTTTAAAGACATATATTGTAGTTCGCTGCAGGAGCGTGTCACACAGTAGGAGTGTGCCACGGCGCCATACCCATTCTATCCCAGTTGTTGAAGCGGGTATGCGACAGAAACTGATAAAAAACGACTAGTACGAACAATATGATACAGTCTTTTCACTTTCGCTTCAACAAGTGATGCAGAGCGGGCTTGGTACTGCACCAAACTTATCCTGTCTGACACGCCAATTCGTTCGCAGCGAGCTAGGCAACACCTAGATCACCTGGTAAGTCGATGAATGGGCTTGTAGCAGCACGTACCACATCACCATTCGCAAGTGCATAGAAAGAACGAAAAAGAACGGACTCGTCACATTTATATAGCTCCATTCTGCAGCCGTGGGCTCTCCCATCTGTGATTGTTTGGCCTTCACTCTAAGCGTTTGTACATCTCTACTTAACAGTGGGGACCACTGCTGAAAATCAGCCAGACTTTGGGGGGGGGGGAGGTTCGACGGGTTCTTTTCAACCTTCTCCAAAGGGAGGTCGAGTAGCGCTCAAGAATTCTATTGGAACCACTACCTCTGCCTAGGGGGATGTATTCTCCAAGGTGTTATAGAGCTACTGGGAGCTCTTGCGATAAAAGTGCCATGGATAGTTGTTGTTCAGTTATGAAACAGTAGCTGCTAAGTAGTTCCCCAAAGAATAAAAAAGCAAGAGTCCCCAAGAAAACCATGAACAAAATCGTTCCCCGATAGTCAAACCGCCCTGCGGTCTCTGTGCAACCCCTGGCTCACAAAAGCTTTATACTCCCAGTAGTGGATATCATCCAATGCAAAGAAAATAATACGAAAAACAACAAAAACACGGACGAAAAACACACAAAAAAAGGAATTTTAAAAACTCGGCGTCCGAATTTAGGGTTACGGTAGCGTGCATCTTTTAGTGCATGTCGAGCTTTTGCACCACGAAAATTAACATCACTCGTGATTTACCTTGTGGGGTGGGTTGCACTTGTCTGCATGTGCTCCTAATG
>MU952478.1:0-17269 GCA_036418165.1 Cooperia oncophora | reverse complement strand
GCGGACTTTCTCGCGTGTTAGTGTGCTGCCTTCCATGACGCTGTGGTACCGTATAACCGTTGTTGGCAGCTATCTCACATGCTAAACGTCGCGATTCTTGACGTTCAGCCTCGCCTGTGGGTAAAACCCTTCTCTAAAACTTGAAACACTTTCAAGCCTTTGAAAAAGACGATTACGTCGAAACGTCAGGCCGCTGAAAAGAAATGTTCCACCTTTTCGTTTTCACTCAAAATGCGTTGCCAGGCTGATGAAAATGGGCATTTTCGACTGCCTGTCTCTTTTCTTTTATTCAGGAGGCTGAAATCGCACATAGTCCTTAGGTATGTGGCCAAGAGGACATGCCTTATAGAAATGCTCTTCTTGGTCTAACCTATTCGAAGATCTCAAATTTGACCTAACCAGTCGGGTCGCCCCGCTTCGCTTCGAAAAAAGGTTCTCGAAAAATTTCCAAACTTTACCGTTTTATTCGTTTTATATTCCCTATAAGACAGTCACTAAAATTTTAGCTGTATAATGGGAAACGGAACTCTTTCAATCACTGGGCTGCTCATACGGCGCTGTAGTGGTCGAATCATAACAGATAGAGCAACCCTGCGGATCCTGCACTCCTTAGCACGCTTATATTTGCGGTCCGCGCCATAATGCTTCTACAATACATTGACTTGGATGCAAAGTGCAGCCGATTAATCAGCCCAATATGAATATCTCAGTAGGAGAACAAATTTTGTTTCCATTGCCTGCACCAAAATGCCTACCGATGAAGGGTTCCTTTTCAGTTACCATGCATTCCGCTTGCTGAAGCTGGGAGAGGGGGGTCGTAATGAGTGCGGTAGCCAGTAACGAGCAGCGCAAAGGTGTCAGTGTGCTGAGTCCTGTGTAGCGAAACTTGCTTTGTAGAGAATCCGGATATGTAAAAAAGTAGTACGAAGCTTTTCGATTTGACTAATCCAAATTAACTGGAAACATTAATAAGTTGGCATCATTTCGTAAGTACATAGATGACTAAACAGTACATCATACCCTGGTTCGCTGCGGATGATGGGGCGTGTCCGAGCGACCGCGCTTGGCGCTGAGCCAACCTGTTTTTTTTTTTTCGACAAACGACAGGACTACCATATCGTTCGTATCAGACGTTTTCCAGCAGTTGGTCTCCTTTATCGGAGTCAGCAATTGGCGGAGCACAGATCTGGCGGCGTCGACACGGACACGCCCCATCATCCGCAACGGACAACACTGTAAACAAGTGCGTAGGTTGGCCATGGACCTCCCCAAATCCTACAAACACATCTGCTCGTGTAGACAGGCATTGCGTGGAACTTGCACCATCCCACTACCTCTGCGTGGGAGCCTAAGCATGGCGCATCCACAAATGAAGCTAATGGGCGCTAAAACACCTACTGCTTGCTCCTATTCCACGAAGAATCTAGATGCATTCCTGGATATCCGAATACGCACATGAAGCGGTACGCGGCTTGCGGATTTCACGAGCAGCTCGGAATGAATAAATCCCCAACGCAATTATCTAATAAATCCCGGAATTTTCAGAAACAGTTAAAGTAGTTGAAAAGAGGAAGTCTTCTCTTCTGGAATTTGACACTGGTTTTAGATTTGCAAACTGTTGAGTTTTAAGGAAATATCTTCGTTCAAACCAGGACAGTTTGCATGCAAAAGTCAAAATCCTCAATAGATCCCCAACGCTTAATTTCTTCCTGAATTTTTCGACCTTCATGAACCTTTCAATGCTTTTCGGGAACCTTTTTTCACACGACTACGTTTTCCTCTTACAGGTGCGTTTTTGAGGACTTGCGGCTTTCCAAAGACAAGTTGCTTTCTCTGGGAAAAACGCGCCTCCATTCCAACCACCTTGCAACCACCTTGCGGCGTTGGTCCTGCCCAGAATCCCTTCCAATCAATTCCTCGGCCGTTTTCCAGCTGATTGCGGCTGTTCTTGTGCCATTTGTTTTTTCTTTTTTTTTGTTTTTTTCTTCTCTATTGAAGATGTTTTCTTCCACTAGTGGGTCAAGCGATTGAGCGAACATATCAAGGTTTTTCGTCATTTCGGCATTTCTGCATTTCTCCCAATTCCGCTTCTTTTTTTAAATCGATACATATACGTTGTACTGTCCGCAGTTTCGTCTTTTCTTCCAAGTTGTCAAGCATGAATGCGACCTTAGGCTTTGTAGGGTGGGGGGAGGGAGGATCAGCATATTCGCTACTTCACATCGTATTTATTGCTCCACAAAAAATAACAAGGCATCCGTCCAAACTTTGAGTGGTATCACTTTATGTCTCTACAGCTTAGAGCCGCCAAATAGGTATGCCTAGCTCGAGCTCGAAAGAAGCAAACAGTATAAAAAAAAGGGGGAGGGAGTCGTACGGGCTCGTCCAACATCTCCAACTGATGCTGTGCCTTGCCTCTTATCAGATCTTATCAGCTGATATCACTCCCTGTCACCCACCAATAATGTTCCCGTCACAGCCTCTATATCACTGCTTGGAATCAACTTCCTACAGCAACTGGGACGGTCGCTATGAATTTCGTGACAGACACACACACAACAGACATACTTAGCGGATTATATATAGTAGGACAGTGGGATAAGCAAGAGTCGGACCTAGTGCCATGTTGAGCCCAAGTGAGAGCTTGCTGAGCCACATTATTCACAGAAATTCATTTCGAGAATGGGGGATCGCGAGAGGTCATAGAAGGCTTCTTTATGAGTATAAAGCATCGCCTTCAGCTAATATTAGACTTCAATGTTCGCGTTCACTTTTTTGCTGTGCGTGCAAGCGTATTATACTCAACACTGAGCAAAAAGATACCTATTCCCACCAACAGTCACACCTTTAGCAAGCTTATCGATTGCTACCTGGATAAATGATGATGATGGCTTCTCTTACACCTTCTCTTTAAACGGCTCTTCCCTGTTTTATTTTGATAACATTTACACATTTTAGAAATTTTTTGTGGTATTATTGTTTTTCCCCGTGCGGGACTTTCTCGGATGTTCTGTTTCATTCGTTTGTAGGCTGATGTGTAGCCACATGAGTTCGCTCATGTAATAAATGAATGAATGAATCTCACAAAATCCCGTCTTACACGACGTTTTCAAAAATGCCCCCATACAAAAAATGTGGTAATTACCAATACCAATTCGCATGCCAACACCAAACACTAACTTGAAAAACAATTTTTTTCGTCAATTTTTTCAAAAATGGTCGTTCTGACAATGCAGCAAAATGATAGTTCCACCAAACAAATCGAATAATCTAACAACGTGTACCTCAAAATGAATGAATTTTGATCCAGTAATCTATTGTAAACCGCACCAAGTCATTCTCGACTTTCAGAAAGCAATCGTTGATGAAGAATGTTGAATAGAATGCACAGAGCAAGCAACAAAGTTGAAGTTTCACGGTGCCCTAGCTCATATGCCCCATGTTCAGATTCTGAGATCCTGGACTCCCACAATGAATCCTAGATAGTATCTGCAAGCTGGTATCACGACTTTGATCTCCCCGTTTTAAGACCCCCTTCACGGGTTGCCGCCGATCATTAGAAGGCTGCTTTCCTGATTATAATATAGGTTGGAAGGAAAGTCCTGTCAGTGTTTTTTGAAAAGCTTACAGTTTTTGATTCTCGATGCTCGTACATGACGTAACATGCTATGCTTGTAGGACACTCTGGGAGCTTCCTGCAAGAGGCGTGTGAGGGCGCCTGCTTTCCTGGGTTTAATTACGATGTCAGTTTCACAGGAGTATCTTCGGGTCATCATCTTCTATCAGTGGCCCCGCGGCACTGGAGCCACGGCAGCTGTCCGTAACATCAACAGTGCATTGAGGGAGGACACCACTACCGTCAGGATCGTTTACTTTTAGTTCGCTCGCTTCGCGAAAAGAGACTCGATCCTCGAAGGCAAACCTTGGTTGGGACGGCCCCAATAAGACTCCACCATTCTCGAAGCAGACAAGGGGGATCCAGAGCCTACCACCCGCAGTCTTGCGACAAGACTCGGATGTACCTAACTGACAGTCGTCCACCGCCTGTAAGCCTTTGACTACCAAGAAGTACTGGCTTGATGGATCATTCATACCTTGACCGATGGCACGCTGTGCACCCGGGTACCCCTTGGTTAGTCTCCCCTTCTCTGCCCTCGTCAGAAGGAGTTTCCGGGAGACTGCTCAGTGGGGATGAGAGATGGGTCCTCTATGATTTCAACCCACACAGTACCGTTTGTCTCTCTCAAGGAGAAGATCCATTAGGTTGTTCGGAAAGAAATGCGCGTTTGAGTCTAAAAACTTTTTATTATAAAAACGAAATTAAACAAGATTAATTCAAAAGATAATCTCCATTACTATCAATGACTTGTTGCCAACGTTGCAAAGAATGGATTCCTCTTTCGAAGAACTCGGCCGGCTGCGACTCAAAGAAGTTGGACACCCAGAGTTGGACTTCTTCGCGGTTTGTGAACTTTCTCTCGGCCAGGGAGTGCTGCATCGACCGGAACAGATGGTAATCGGATGGTGCCAGGTCTGGGCTGTATGGCGGATGAGGCAGGACTTCCCAGCCCAATTCCTCAATTTTTTTCCAAAGTGATTTTCGCGACATGTGGACGAGCGTTGTCGTGGAGGAATTTTGTCGACGTCGTTTCGACACCTTGACGACGCAGTGCTTGATCCACGCGGTTCAATTGATCTTTGTAGATGTCCGCCGTAACTGTTTGACCAATCCAGTACTTCAAAGTACCAAAGCCTTTGATGTTTCACAAACACAGAGCATCACCTTTTTGCCGTGTATATCCGGTTTCGGATCGGTTGTGAAGTGTTACCGGCGTCTAACCACTGCCTTTTTCGCGTTGCGTTGTCGTAAGGCAGATCGTGTTCATTGAATTGGTAACAATAGAGTCGGAAACCGCTGTTCTTGAGGGTCGACGAAGAATTCAGAGCATGCACTCGTGTTGCCTTGTTTGCGTCGCTCAGCTGGTGTGGCACCCTCTCTTCCCCACATTTCTTCTTCAAAAAAAACAGAGTAGATATAGAAAAAAATATATCAAAAGATGCACAAGAAAAATCTCTTTTTAATAGACAAAACTGTTTTAAAAAGTCTCCTATAGTAGGAGAGAAAAAATGGACAAATTCAACGAGCATTTCTTTCCGAACAACCTAATAGCAGTCCAAACCGAACAAGTATTTTGAAAAGGTCCTCCTGTGCTGCTACTGAGACGCGAGGAGGTGCTGCCTTTACGAGCTGTCGGCCACAAGAATAGACGGTAAGCGCCATTTGTGTCGCTCAGCTCCGAAAGAGTGAAAATTGTTGAGAGAAAGTGACCGAGAGTTGCTCGAGTTCAACTCGATCGTACAGAAGAGACCCAACCTGCATGAAGATAACCGAATAATTGAGGAGATGGCTTGGAAGACAGTCGCCGCTCATAATACTCCTGACGTATTTCCTAGGCGCTACTTTTACGCGCTTAAAGTTTTCTTAGTAAGAAGAACATTTCAGACAATTTTTGATGACGTCAGTCCGAGAGCTCATTTCTCTACTGCGCAGCGGCTTCTTGTGCTCTGGGGGAGAGGAATGCTAAATGTCCATTGGGTGGAGCGGCTAAGTGCTAACCATGACGATTACTGTTGATGATCCCACTGTATATTGAGATAGAAAATAAAAAGAGAAAAAGTCACAACAGTGACAAGACTTTCCTTCCAACCTGTACTATTGGTATAGCAGCATACCTCTTAAAACCTACTCTTAGACTTACATAATCAGCATTAGGTTCACATGGCTGAAATTGTCGGATCAGTTATCCTTTTGATTATCCATCGCAAAGTGGTGGAGCTCATTCAAAAAATATGCGAGAATAAATGAATATTGGCTTGTTATCTTTCCCCTAGGAGGTCTCTTCATCTCGTATCTGAGAGATTTTGGACCAGAGAAGCTCTGGAATAGCAAAGATGGAAAGAAATATGCAAACACAGACTATGGCTTTCAACACCATCACATTACAATCTTCTCTATCTCCGCTCCCAGTGGACGTCGTTGTCTTCGCATCGCTCGATCCCATTGCATGATGATGTCGAAGACATGAAAGAAAATCTTTGTTGATATCAGTAACTGAGCGCGGAGCTCAAAGAACTCATAAAATGATCAGCCACAAACGCGATAATCTTGATCACAACTTCGATCTGGTCTGAAAAAGATCCTGGACCAATCATACTGTGTTCTGTTCCATCGCGAACAATAATGACTCGCACCCTACTGAATGTCGTTGATTTTTCCCGGTGCGTTTCTTTCGCGCAGTTCAGGGAGCTAACCACCGTTTGTGTCAACAAATATGTTCCAGCCCAGATACCGATGGGCTTGTGGATCGACTGTTACTATAGTGGACGTGACAAATGTTTGACTGTGCCTAGAATATTCGTAGGCGCATTGACTTCATCAAAGGAGAAAAGATGTGAAAATTTTGCTGAAAAGGAGGTCGCATGGTCGTGAAAACAAATTGAACGCTCCCCTCTCTTTTCCTCGACCGCTTTGCCTTCGTCCGTATTCATCCGGTATCACCCAGGGTGCTATCGTCAATGTTATTCGTACTCTGTGCAATCACTGGCTCGGCTCGCTACACCACAATATTCGCTGACGTCTGCCTATTCATATGGGATGTCTTGCTGCTATCACTTCGTTCTCTGTCTTCACTTGTCATATCGCCTTCGTTCATTCAGCCGTTCTTAGGTGGTAGTACGGGTGTAGGAGTGACAAAAATGACAACAACAAGAATCAGCTGAGCCAAGCAAAGGTCATGGTCAGTAATTCAAATCTCATTTGGCAAAACTCCATCTGTTATGCTTATTTTATAGTTTTCTTTTGCTTTCTTTGTCATTCTTTTATTGTAACAGATCAACATATCTGTATCAAGAGAGGAGGATTGAGGCAGCATAACAAATTCTACAAGGACATGTTGGGCCATGAATGGGCCAGTGGGAATTATTTATCTTAAGAACGATATGATGTCTTATCAAGTCATGGAGTTCAGTTGATGGCGTGCCTCGCCCGCCGTACTTTCCTTCGGATCGGATACCCTGGTGAGTTTCTCACTTCGTTTTGGCGGTTCGAGTTAGTGCCAAAGGTGATACTATGCTACCACAGTGTGTGATTTTTATTCCTTGTTTTTTTGTTTGTTTCGTTGACTGTTCCTTGCTTGGCAATAAATACGGTGTTGTTTGACCAACGCGGAGCAAGAAGTACAAATCGTAAGGCATACGAATGTCACACATTCACTGTGAATTTTGGTGAACCTAGGCTTTTGCTTGATTTCATGCTCTATAAGAGCATGCTTGTTTTTGCCACGTGAGATGACATCTAGCCACTCAGTATATAGATGGCCCGCTTTTTTACGCTGGAATAGCTGTTTGTCACTGAAACGCCGCGTAACACACACAACACAACACACACACAACCACACCAACACACAACACACACTACGACACCACACAACACAACACACACACGAACAAATGCCGTCAACCAGGAAAGAACACTGGCATAATCTTCTTTGCGTTTCTTCCCAACCCTGGTTGGAATTTGGCATTCGATGATCTCAGAGCTCACTCTAGGCAAATGAGTTTTGATAGAATCTGAGCGACATACTCTGGTCATCAGAGCGAGCGGTTTCAGGGATAATTAGATCGTGAGGGATTGGAGAAATTGCCGGCTGATCGAAGATATTCGCTTTGCAATGGACTTCTGATTCCACAGGAGAAGTAATAAATGACAGAGAGTCCCTGTTTCACAGCTCGCCACCGCGGATTCTATAAAAGTAGAGTTTCCTTCAGTCGAGCACTACATACTCGACTATTTTCTGTTTTCTAGTTCTCAATTGGATAAGCTGAATTCTTAAAACTTTATGGGCGATTTGCTTATAATCAGCGTGGTAGAGGCACAAAACTTTTGCCTTGTTTCCAACCACGATGCTGTTACATCCATAGTAGCCTTCGCCGAACTCTCGAATCTGTAAACAAATTCGAGCATCTTCACTTTTAGAAACGGAATAAAAATTTTTTCATACGATGCTCCGAATGAACTCTTTTGGGCGCTTCATTTGGTAGCAAGCTTGTTACTTGGCTCTTGATACGCCGAGCCTTGTTGAGGCTTTCCTTACGAGAGATCGTGCCTAGTAAAAAAAATAGGGGAAGAAACCAGATGATACCACTCTGGCCTTCTAGTCTATAGTAAGATTCCGTGAGTTCTCCTTCAATATTCACAACTGTCAAGATGAAGTTGCTCGTCAAACTGTACATAACATTGTAATGTCAAAGCCACATGAAGAGTTCACTCATGAAAGCAGGTCTGTGATCGAAAGTATATTGAAGGCAAACAAGAAAGCAATGTCCATCCATCAACAAGCCTGTGCTTCAGATAGAGTGGTGTTGCTCTCATCAATTGCAAGCAGTTTGTTATGCGATTTTGAAGGTGTCAAAAGGGCTTTGAGGTGTGGGTAGTTTCGAGTAGAATCAGTATTCATCAGAATAAAAAATACTGACCAAGTTGCTGTTTAAGGTTAGATGGTACTCTCGATACGCTGGATACATTCTGTTGTAGGTGAGGCATTTATTCTGCGTCAACACTGAAGCTTGAGCTGGAAAATGCTCTTCACAGAACGAAAAACGCTTTCCTCCCCGGTGTTAGTGCGGGTTTTGCCAGGCATACGAGAAACTCTGACTGTTGCTTAGGGTTCCAAATGGCATTGAATGTAACTGTACGAAAGTGTGGAGGTGTACTACAAGATCAAAATAACCAGAGTAATGAGAGTAGCGACATCTCGTATTGTGATAGTTTCCGTCCGCCTGTACCTTTTATAGTACCCAAAGCACCTTTTGCAGCGGTTCCTTCCCCCCTGAATATTCTGGATGGTCCTCAATATAGTGTATTTTCCGTATTGTCAATCTGCTGCATACAGTGTACTGAACCTGGCAATCAATGATTGACGAGCATCTACTCAAAGTACTCACAAGTGAGAGAGCAATTGTTTACTCAAGGATCATCTGATATTCAGATAGTCATAAGGGCCCCATTACGATGACGTCATGTATTCTCGGTGTCCGGGTCAGTTTGACGCCGTCCTCATTTCCGCTTTACGTATTTGCCTCAGCAAAAACGCATACAGAATCTCTATTTGGCTTGAGTATAACTGATACAGCATCCCTCAGAAACTGTTTTATGCTTACGTCTTCTCGGTTGCACCAGCAAGGATGGAGGATGTACTAATTTCGCAGCCCGAAAATACGACTAAGATAGACTTTAGTGAAGAGGTTGCCAATCCGCACACCTCAGCTGCAGCAGCTGCTTTGGGTTGAACGCTTTGAAAGCCTGAGCCGCTTTCAAAAGTGTGGGGTGGGGCTCATATTGTGAATATATTAAATTCTATGATAATGTCCTAGTCAGTGTGTTGTGTGTTTGTGTTGTGTTGGTCCGTCCTGTCAGGTCACAGAAATGCATAGAAAGCGTCGAGGCAGCAAGCGTGGAGGTTGGCTCCAGAGAGGTGATATAGGGGATAGGACGGGAACATTATTGGACGGGAGACAGAAAGTGATAACAGTTGATAAGATCCGATAAGGGGTCTCGGAAGAGGATGATCACCAAATACGTAACGCAGGTTACAGCAACGGTGGGAGCGTGATTTCGAGAAGTGATTTAGGGTGAAATGATGCTGATATGGGGCGTTAATATTATTTGCGGATGACGGATATTATAGGAGCTGAAAGTGACACGTTAACATGGGGAAAATCCGTACAAACTGCTACTTAGCGGCAATTGCGAATCTAGATATGATCGATATCAGCTGTGTTTATATTTTGCGGCACCGTAAGGTACGTACGTCAGCGTAGCGTAGCGCTTCCAGCGTACGCCAGCGGCAGTGCCGAAGAGAGGATGCATATCGATCTAGCTTCACCAGCGTCACCAGCGGCACGCTGGCGTAGCGAGGGCACGGGAAGCATAGCTATCGATCTAGCTTCACCAGCGTTTCTCCGAGCGTTTCTTCCCACGCAACCAGCGTTTTGGCTAGGTTGCAGCGGCAGGAGTTAGAGATATGTGTCGTGAGAGAGCAGGAAGCGATGTGCATTGTAGAGACTATGTGCCCGTCGAAGACGCAGAAGCGATGCGCATTGTAGAGACTAAGGGCGAGTGAGAGACGGGCAATCGATGTGTTTTGCCTCCCTCCAGCTCTCCCATAGTCTCTATTCCCCTGCCGCTGCAACGCTCAGCAAACGCTTGGTGCACCTGGAGAAACGGCTGGCGTACGCTAGCGTGCCGCTAGCGGTACGCCAGAAGTGCCGCTGGTGAACGCTGTGGAAGCTTAACGAATGCGATCGCTCTTTCTTGGAACTGGCGCTGGCGTACGCTGAAAGCGCTCGCTAACGCTGCGCTACCTACGCTAGCGCTGCCGCAAAAGTATAATATCGCGCCTAACTAGTCTCATATAGATTCTAATCACAGCAACATTCCTCACCGTCTCAGTCGCGGAATTCAATGGTACGACCGCCAAGCTAGCTCTATTCCAGATGCATAGAGTTTGTTTGCAGAGATCTTATGAAGAGCAGCAACTGACTCAATTACTCTTATGAGAACTATTTTCCAATTCGACAACCTCAGTGAGGACATTCAAAGCGTCCCACTGCTGAATGCGGGAGTGCATTCCAAAGCAAGACGCTTTGGGAGGGGGGGAAGCATGAGTCAGTACGATGCTTCAGCGGCTGATCTAACAGGCTGCTTAATTCCGGTCTGTGGTATGGTATATTAACGTCACCAGTCGGCCATCTCGCTAACGCCGGGGTCGCCTCTTGACTCGGCGGGCGCTGCTGCTGGCTTCTCGCGTTTGACAAATCGCGGCGCTGTTTTCAGTTCGTGCTCGATGCAGAATTCCTTCGGATGTGGTTGGTCAAACGATAACTGATACGAAATTAGCACGCCAGCAATTCTGCGCCCACCAGGACGAGTCGGCATGTCACAGAAGGAGGAGCGCCGAGGGACAGCTATGGCGATCCGACTGTATTGTGATTAACCAGAGTAGCAGGTGACTCAGTTGTTGAAGGAAAAGAGAATTATGTGGAATTGCTCCGTAGATTGTAAGTAGTACATCGTCCAGCATCTCATTGGTGAGAGCCCAGTAGGCAAGCAACTTAGCAAACAGCTCGACTGGACCACAGGGTCCGGACAGACTCCTCTTTCATTACGGTACCCAGCAATCCTTCTGGAATTCTTCTCTCTCGTGACTTTTGTGGGTGTCTCTCGAGAAATCATAGCCGATTCCTCCGTCGTAACTGTCAGTGGACGCGGAGTCCACGTTTCTGGGTCAACGGTGAATCTGATGAAAGCATTGCACTCCGCGTTGCAGTCCACTCACAAATGGAATGTATGTGGTTGTTATTTAGGATGATATGAAGGGTTGAAGAGCATTCTTAGGGCGTCCAAAATATACGCAAAAAACTTGGCACTAATTCGATCATTCTGAAAGGAAATTCTGGGCTCATAGTAAGCTTAATTTGGCTTTCAAAAGAACATGAATTGTAGTCGCCATGTCCGGTTCTTGATAAACCTCGGCATAGTAGTTGAATATTTATTTGTCTTCAAAAACTTCGACGAGGTTTGTTATATCACAGTGGGGCTGAGTTTCGGCCGATGCGCTTCTTCGGAGCTGTGAGTGAAAACCAATTTTATGGAATTTACTGCGGACCGAACTGCATATACCACCACCGAGACCTTTCGAGACCACCCCCCTAGAATCAATAATAATAGGGAAAAACATTAAGAGGAAACAAATACGTAACGCTTTGAGATGACGAGATCAGTCCCGTTCGAGTCGCTTTGTCGCGTGATTCGTAATAAGATTCCGGTGGGACAGGCTAAACATTATATAGGGATTGCTCGCGCGTGATTTGCACGATCTCTCCCTGCGGTTCATTTTTGGATCCGTGACCCGAATCCAAAATGCCTCCAGGGTTTTTCGCGCGGATTTTTGAGTTGCTTACGCAAGGATGTTGACACTGGGACTAAAATCCTCTTCTGTTGTGAGTCTCGACCTGTGCACCAAAGAGCATGATTCGAGAGTAACGCGACTGACGTGTTTCATCGGCAAATGCTTTGGCGGACTTGGGTTGGACTGAGGGATTACGGTCGGGTTACATAATTTTAAGTTCGGTAAATCAAACATAGTTGGAGTACTAGATAGGCCTCGCATCAGCTCGTATTGACGTATGTGCTTCCAATTTTGTGGACACTGGAAATATTTAGCTAGTTCCATGTGCCGTGTGATACTTGGCGAGGTCACCAGTCTTCGGTGACCGACGTAAAGGGTAGTCTGAATGTTTGACATGTAGGCGGTTCGTAGAGCAGTTTCCCCGAATTCGTGAAACCGTTGTTTTCATGTAGTTCTGAGGACGACGGTGGCCATACCCACAATATTCTCCAGACTCGATCTCTCAGACCTCCTTATGGAGGATGCTTACTTACGAGATGAAGGGTACTGGAAAGGGTATTTTCCCGTCCAAGAAGTTTCTGGATCTACTGGCTGCACCATTTGCCGTCGTCCTACGTAAAGGTGAAGGGCGTTGAGTATCCCCCCCCCCCCGACATTGAAGATCAGCGAATTTTTCGGAGCCATTTCCAAGACTCTTTCTTCTCCTCTGCTGCTCTGTACATGCTGTGTTGTCGGTTCCCGGAATATGCGTCCTGACGCACAGAACGCTTACAGTCTGAAGATGGTGGCGCTGTATCCGCCGTGGAGGAAAGAATGTTTTATACTGTCTGGGCTTCCCTAATATACATTTCGTTGAGTGGTTGGATCACTGAGGACTTTACTTGAAGGATCCCTCTCAGATGTCTCTTTCGCGTGTAAGTCTAATGTATTCGGAGGTACTGCTCATTCATGAATGTTAAAGCATTGTCCCATCTTCTCTTGTGTTGGAGACGACACTAAATGAGGCAGTCGTCGATGTAGCGACAGAGAGGATGGGAAGGGGTTCATACGGCATTTCTCTATTTTGGGCATGAATAATGATGGCAATTGGGTGCCAGTCCGTTTGTCGCTCTGCTAGAACCCTGTCTGACGCGGAAGTACTTTCCTGATGCACCTGAGAGATGTTTACACTTAAGAATTCTCGAGGAGCACCATAATTTGACCTGGAGAAAGTCCATATGTATTAACCGAGTCGACGTGCTGAGTGAGAAGCTCTGAAGTAGCCTCCATGGCGGAAGCATTACTTACGTTGGTGTAAAGAGCTTCCACGTCGAAGGACTCCATAACACAGGTACTATTGAGGCGCACCCCCTGAAGGTGGTTCAGGAACATCTGGGTATTTGCAAGATGTGACGGTACAAAATGAAGCAGCTGAGTCAGGATAGAATTGAGGAACCACGCAATTCTGTCCGTCGGACCCCCCACGCAACTAGTAATAGGTCTGACCCTTTATCAGTGCGGGGTTGATTGAAGTCAAGTCATCGTGAGCGAGAGACTTATGGTCTTTATAAAGCAGGTGCGACTCATTTGAGCGTAGGAATTATTAGCGTCTAAACGGCTGATTTTGCTCTAATTGTTGACCCATTATTCGATTGAGTTTGGCGGACTGTGACTGAAACGTCCTTAAAAATGCGAACGATATAGGTCGTATCAGCGAGATTCGTTTGGTGATGTGCGATTCAAGACTGATAAGGATTACCACGAATTGCACCCTTGTGACTGAGGAAGTCTGAGGTTCGGGACTTGAAGCTGCTTATGTACCGCACAACTGCTCCCTCGAGAGATTGGACGGCGGACGGTGCTGTTGGTATCTACTGAATACCTTGAATACCTCATCGGCAAAGATCCGGAAGTTGGTATCTGAAACGAGATCCGGCTCTTGCTGTTTGAAGTACATTTGCGGAAAAGGTATATTCAGCACGGTCCTTGTCTCATTGGTCGCCACACCTCCCCTTTCAATCTTTGCCCTATAACGGAGACGATCTTGTAGTTCATGTAAACTGCAAATAACCTTGCGCATAACAACTGTGGAAATGGGTTGTGATGGTGAAAAGCTAGGACCCAATTCCAAAACAGACCGCGCGCATTCAGACAAGCAGAAGTTCCCCAGCACGGTAACCCTGGACCCCGTCACGCCCGAACTTTGTGCCATGACGCCTGCTTGATCCCCAGAGACCCCATTAGTAACGGTACGTTGTGAGTTCCCTATGGAATGACGTGATGAGCTGAGAAGGTCATCGAACTTCTTCTGCAAGGTGGTCTTAACATTAGATCGAATAAAATCACAAATTCGATTTGGACCCACCCACTATTCTCCTCCAGAGGCGATCTTCCAGAAAGTTAGCACAGCATCGTTCCTTGGCTTGGCACTTCTTCAACATGGCAAACATGTGATTGCGTCGTGTCCGCAACGCAATGCGAAGGAGGTGCAGTTCGATATCCATAACCTTCCGGTCGCTCTCTGGACTGCGAAACAGATCCCGTAGTCGTTTTCTTGCGATGAAGTTCGGTATAAGACGGTGATCCAAGCATCGCTTGAGAAAGTGGATTGTATTCCAGAAATGAATATGAATATAACATGAATTGTGTTCCAGAATATAAGGCATTGCCGTTCGAAGGATTAGGCGTCGGCGCGTTTTCTCCGGGGCATCCTTCCATTGCGAGGTATAGTCTGATCTGCGGGTGGTCCGTGGTTCTGAACTATAACTTTCTGGTAACCCAGCTATTGGATGTCTATACAGCTACATTCATTTCTGCTAGCGAATTACGGCCTACAAGTAAAGATCTCTTTATGCCACCCTTCGCCAGGTTAGCTAGCTCAAAGCTCGAGGGATTCGAGAAAGATTTTGGCATAGCAGTTCCTGAAGGATGCTCTCCGATTATGTTCTCAAGCACGGAAACAGAAGATTTTAGATGCGTCCTCGCTGCAAAAGCGAGCGCACATTCATCAGTATTGATCTGTGCTGAGTTTCTAAAGTGCATTGTGCAGCTTGGGGAGCCTACCATAGGTAACCTCACCAAGCAAGGATTCGTAATGGGGTGCAACTAGATAAATATAGCAAAGGGAAAGAAGGGATCGGAAAAAAAAATCAAAAAATCTTACTAGGGAAGGTCGTCAGGTCGAAGTGGCCATTTGTAATGAGATGTAGCTCACTAGACGTGGTTTTGGACGCTGATCTCGAATCTGCCTTTGAAATTTGCAAAGCGATTCTCTGAACGGAGTTATGGAGCCGCGTTTACCACGCAACAGGTCATGGGATCGGATCCCTGCTGAGCTTAACTTTTTTGCTTCCAGCGCAAACGTGGCAAAAAGTGGTTGTGGCGTCGCTTCTACATTAGCGCTCTCCTTGACTTGCCTGAAAAACAGTTTGCGTTCGCTTACTGGCGCGCTTAGTGCATCATGATCTAGGAGAATTTTAGGATGTACAGGTGCCCTTGGCGCGCAGTGCAGACGTTTTCGCGCTGAGCTTGTGCTGAGCGAGAACCATGTTTTCGTGTTCATCGGGGCGAACTACGCCTAGGTAGAGGTTTCTAGCCAAATCTGCCATTTTGACCTGACTTCGAAAAGTGAAGCATCCATGGGTTAGTTCAGTTGATGTTCACACCTATTCAGCTGCAGATACATTCTCCTGCAAGCCTCGTCTTGCCACTTCTTACGCATTCATGTTGTTACTGCTCCAGTTTTCCTGGTATCTAAAAGCAAATTCCGTCCAAAGACAAGCAATCGACAAGAGACTGGCCCTGGAACTATTGGTGACCATCATTCGATCAACTGCTACCGCACTTTTCAAAGTTAGGTCAAAACCTCACTTCTGGCTAGAAACTTGTCTCCAAGGGTAGTTTTGCTCCCTGAACACGAATATGGCACCCATTTGGCGTTTGAGTGTTTTCTAGACTCAAAAGAGACATTCCCACAAAATGCAAAACAAGTTTGTTTCAGAAATCCGAACCCTTCATGGCATGCCCGCGAAGCAAGACCATTACCACTACACCATGCCGCCGTTGAACGTAAGGGTTCTTCCCGGCTATTCATGCGAACTGGCTGGCAACCGCGCTCGACTCCGTTTTCCTTCATTTTAATTCTAACAAGCCATCATAATTCCTTTCAGAGAATCGCTTTGCAAATTTCAAAGGCAGATTCGAGATCAGCGTCCAAAACCACGTCTAGTGAGCTACATCTCATTACAAATGGCCACTTCGACCTGACGACCTTCCCTAGTTAGATCATAATACAAAACACATTTCAAACCAGTTCAAGTTTAAACACAGCTATCAATGAAAAGTTCACCAAATCGCCACTCAGCCTTTCAAAGTGTAATAATTTAGTTTCTGTTCTCAGAACCACCCTTGTGAAATCATAACTTTTCTCACTTTGCTCCTAAACGACTTAGGAGAACTCGAATTTATAGTACTGGTTGGCAAACTATTCCAAAAACTGATAATCCGTTGAGTAAAAGAATTGCGGTACTCTGTTGACTTCATTTTATCTCTTATGAGCTTATATCGGTGACCTCTGGTGCGCCCAATCGTTGAAGATCTTTTGAAAAGGACATCAAAGTCTCAGTCTACCAACTTAGCGGAAATTTTGAAAGTAAGCTCGTAATCACTCAACTTTCTTCTCATTTCAAGTGAATCCTCCTTCAAGTACTTCAGTCTATCTCTATATGATACATGGAACATACCCTCACGAGCGAAAATGCGTTCAGTGAATTTAGACTGAACACCCTCGACCATTTCAACTTGGGAGCGCGTATAAGGGCGGGGTTCTATGCTTTCATCGATTCCGGTGACAAGAACCTTAGTATACATGGGTCGCGGCTCCACTGACAGGAGAGGAATGCTGCGACAGACTTCTTTCGAGAGGACACCCCCAAAAATCGAGAGCGAAGAATTTCAGGAATGGTGGAGAAGGGGTACCGTATCCTTGCTACAAGGATGCAGGATACTCACTTCGCAGGTCAAAAAATGCGAGACGATGAGGCCAGCCTCTTGTGAAGAGGTTGCCGCCCCGCCTAGCTGGCTGCCACAGGTTCATTTCTGATAACTTCCTGATGGCGCGGCTGTTCTGCTACTGGTTCTAACCGTATTGATTGCTGGAGATAAAGTGATGAAAACAACCGATACCAACAAGAGAGAACTTGTGCAACCACACCTTTTCATCACATTGTGTACTTACTACTTCACTTCTGTGTAGGGCATTTCCTACGATTCTTTCTGCTTTTTTTCCTTCACTACTGAGTCACCTCCTATCTTGTTATCAC
>MU952474.1:0-16425 GCA_036418165.1 Cooperia oncophora | reverse complement strand
TACTAATGAACTTGTCATCAAGTCCTGCAGATTTTCCTATGCACAACCATGCACGGTTGAGACGTCTGCATTGTGATGAAAAGTCCTCTTCGCTGACACGGCGATATACGGTCGAGTCCCGCAAATGAACCTCGGTTATGGCACGGTCTAAGGATTGTGACATAACTACGAATTCACCGCCCTTGTCACTGACGGATATGCGTATGGAACCGTTTGATCTTAGCTCACGCAATTCTCTGAACCCCAGCCACTGTTCGGGTGTTAAGTTTGTATTTCGGAACCGTTTGAAGTTATTCAAAACGGCCAAAATACCTGTTGATAACACTCTGAACTAACATGTGCATCCCCTTCATATCTGATAAGGTCAGCGCTGCAATAAAACGGAGCATAGTAAGGGCCCAGTTGCAGGACGATGTTCAGTTGGTGAATATACCAAACGAGAACATCAAAAAGCAGCTGGTTCGTAATAGGCTCTACGACAAGCAGTGCATATCAGAGAATTGTGTTACATGCCCACACGGGAAGGTTGGTGACTGTGCGCAACTGGGAGTAATATATGAAATCCAGTGTCGGGCATGTAACTCCACATATATGGGGAAACAGGAAGGGTCTTGGCTATTCGTATCAAGGAACACCTTGCTAGCATGAGGCGTGGTACTCTTACAACTGCTCTTGGGAGGCATAAGGATTGCTGAACATAATGGGTTGGAATTCGAAATAAAGTGCAGTGTGCTGGCAAATGAGACGGAACTTTCAGCTAGAAAAGCGTTAGAAGCATTCTGGATATTCACTAGAAAACCCAGAATGAACAATCGAGATGAGTGTCCTTCCATCACCAGTGACCTACTACCGTTTATACCCCACTGCGGACTGTAAAATGACAGAGCGTGACGTGCGTCTCCACAATATGTCATCACACGGAGACAATCATTTCTCATTTCTCTACTAACAGCGCTCTGGTGTGGCTGCGGACCTATCCGCCCAAACGGTGGAACAACTGGTGAGTCTGCTTCTTGCGGTACTGGCGTCTTCTCGAGGGTTCCTGACCCTACGTCGGAACCGCTAGATTCGACGAGGCGCTTGGTGGGGTAGGTTGCGAATCTAAAACTTGAAACATGTTCAGGCCTCTGAAGACGACGATTGAGTCGAAACGTTAGGCCATTAATAAATGTTCCACCTATCAACCTCGTAAGGCACAGAACAACTGAAAGAAATTTTGAGGATTCTGACAAATCCACTATCTCTGTACCACCGCAAGTGAACTCACTTGAAGAGCCCAGTATTCATCCATAAAAGATACCTTCATGGGATGGAAGTAGGAAATAATTTGTTAAGCTCCGATTGGCCCCCTGTCCGGATGCGCCATGCATTTGGCTTCCACACGGAGGCGGTGGGAATAACTCTATATCTTCTGGTCCATGCAGGCAAATGTGTCAGGGGTACGGTAAAGGTTCACAAATTAGTCCTAAAAAGCGTTCTTGATGTTGCAGACACTAAGATCACAGCTATATTGTTCGAATCTTATTAAAATTCATATTATTAGCTAACTACTTCCTTTGCAACGTTTGTCACAGTTCTCGGTTCTCTCGGCGCAATTCCTCTCAACTAAGGAATGCAGGCAGATACATTGCGTACTTGAATACCCAACGGTGCTGTGTCCTGCAGAAAGAGCTGTGAGTTCCAGAAAGCGATGTAGGAACATTGGGACATTGTAGAAATCCAAAGTCAAAATCTGCGGCACCGCACACGAAAACAGTGCCGCCGGTACGAGTTATCTGTGCTACATATAATCCGCTAAGTATGCCTGTGTGTGCCACAAAATTCATAACGCCTCCCAGTAGCAGTGAGACTCTGGTTCCAGGTGGTGATGTAGGGACCGTGACGGGAACATCGCTGTTGGGTGACAGGGAAGTGATATCAGCTGATAAGATCGATAAGAGGCGTCAGAAGGGAAGGGTCACCGAGTCCATAGCGCGGGACACAGCAACAGTGGAACGTTAGTTCCAAGATATGCTATAGGGTATGGAACAGGAACCTTGGCTGGTTGGTCGAGGGGATACTTTGTCAGAGCGTGAAGCAAAATGTTTACTTGTACCTTCGACAAGAAGTACCATTAATTACAGACACTTATTTCTGTGAAATGTGGAGATATTATTGCAACCAACACTGCGGGACAAACAAACGAAGAGAAAGGCTTCGACATTACGGACTGGAAGTGATGCCCAAAAATCTACTATATTCACCACTATGTGGCTACCATGGTGTGCAGCACACGGTAGCCTACACATGGTATGCCTTGAATCAGCTAGTGATCAAAACAACAAACAACAACAAGTGAGAACATCATTAAAAGTCAGAGAAATGTTAGGAGCGATAAATTTTTTTATTGTAAATTTTTTGTACAACAAACTGCAATGATTTATATATGTAATGATATGTAAACAGAATTATTAAAGGTAATGTCAAATAATTATCGTTAAGGAACAAACAGTGGATAATTCTTGAATCGTCATCAGTTCCTTATTGTTAGAAAGTAATGCTTATTCAGATATACACAAATTTGTATACTACAAAAATGTCTATGCTAAGCACAAACAACGAACTAAACAACTAGCGAAGTTTGGAACAACTACTAGACATACAGGGGGGCCAAAAAAAAGTCATTTTGCCTCCATGACTTTCAAGGCGCTATAAGTTACACTTTATTAAATTTTTATCGGACATTTTACTACCATATTAAAGAGCACATTAAATACTATAATGATACTCCGCCACAGCCTTCTGGAGGAGCGCCATCGAGAGATTCGGCCGCGCGAAAGTGAGTGGGTACCGGAGTTGAGCGAGATCGTTGATTTCTCCGCCACTGTAGACCACCCTGTTGAGCTCCGCCCGAACCGAGTAATTGAGGGGGTTTAGTTCAGGACCCCCGCTTAAATACTCCATCTTTTCCAGGTACTCAACGTTCTTCCAT
Organism: Cooperia oncophora; assembly: GCA_036418165.1. NCBI lineage: Eukaryota > Metazoa > Nematoda > Chromadorea > Rhabditida > Trichostrongylidae > Cooperia > Cooperia oncophora. The sequence continues at coordinate 13,454 of MU952474.1, read as the reverse complement.
TCCAAGTAGGCGAAAGTTTTTCCAACGCCCTTCGATTAAATGTGTTGTCACCCAATCCTGTAGCAGTACAAAGTTTCCAAGAAGGTACGGGCGACGACATGAAGATGGGATATTCTCCTCGAGTTGCTCGATGTAGCCACCAGCGCACACCCTCAGTCTGGGGCCCACGAAGAAAATATCGGTTCATCCATTCCAGGTACGGCCGGTCCACACCATCAACCCGCGCCTTGGTGAATGGGGTGAAGATGATGTCCTGGACCGTAGCGACGTTGCCGGAGCTGCTCGATGTTTGAGGTCTTGCAGATCAAGAGTACTGGTCTCCAGGTAGCTATCCATGGGTGATTCCATTCAAGAAGTTCCGCAGCTGTTTGGAGGCCACGTGAATTCCAAAGGCGTTCTCCACTCAGGCCGCGACTGGAGATGACTTCATATTTTGGTGTACATGAAGGTGAATGGCGGCAGCCGGCTCCTGCTTATAGAGGAAGATCTTGGGTATCTTCCGCCCTGGTACTCATATCCACTTCCTCTGTCTGGGCTGCGAAAACTTCGCTCATATGTGACTCGGCCGGAATGACTTTTTTTTGGCCCCCCTGTATATGGCAACTAGAAATGAAATGAAGAACACATGGCACAACGAAATACTGATAATACTTGATCCTTCAAATTCTGTAACGCTTAGCACATCATAGTTGAACTCGCGTTCCTTCAATCGAGGCTCTTCGTTCCTTGAACTTTAATGATACTAGGCAAACGAAAAAAAGCAATGAGAAAATGGAGGAAAAGAAACGTTACTATTGCTGGACTGCTGAAGCGCATATGCAGCATATGCAATGAAAAAAAATTTCATCCATTCAAAAACGACATGTGGAAAAATTGTCATGACGAGATTGATGATAAATTCCGCGGTTATCTAGGGCTTTCCCGATCATATAAGTCCTATGTTAGATGATGCCTCCAGCCTGCGCCGCTACCCTTTCTAACCACCGTATATCATACGAAGTGCTCAGCTGAGCGATTTGTGAATACCAGTGACCTCAGTTGGAAAGTGGAGATCAAGGAGTGCTGCCATAGCGCTTGAGAACAAGAGAGCTGCATGCTATTACAAAGTCACTTCCGTTTGGAGCAGGAGCAACTTCTACTAGTATAGTGGGAATTGCATTAACTGTGTATGACCACTTCCAGGACCAAAGCAGAACGACTCATGTGGAGTCTGTGACCGTGCTCGATGAGTACGCTTGAAGGGCTAGTGCTGACTTCAGGTTAGTCCCGTCTTTGACAGGCAGGCGTATATCGAAAGTGAACCTGAGAAATTCCAAAGCAATCAAGAACGATGCCGATGTAATTCGCTTTTGAGTTGCTGTGTTTCTCTTGCAATACCAGCCCAGAGATGGAGAAGCAGGATGGCGGAATAGCTACCGGTACGTGGTAGCTATACCGCCATCCTTCGCTCTCTACTCCACTTCCGGAGCTACGATGAGACTGACATAATAAGAAAATACTCGAACAGCATGCTATCGATTACAAGAAAACAAACACAGTGCACTAGAGTAAGCATTGAAATTGACGAAAAATCTGTAGGTGTCGTGGAAAAGCCCTCACAGACAACTATTTTATAACGGGGAACAGATACTCAGGAACGCAGTAAGGAAATTACACATGAGTCAGAGCACGATATCGGTAATAGATAACCAAATCGTTACACTGATATGCGGTTGAATTGAGCAGTAATAAAGGATGTTAGAATTGAATAGCTTCCTAATATAAGATCAATAGCAAAAGTATACAACAAGGAATATTGAGTTCAAGTCAAAATCGAGATCTACAGATCAACATCACTTATAATTATCTAGGCTTTTCGTAGGGAGAGGTAGTGAGGATGCACCGTTTTCTCACCGTTTTCTTCACCGTTTGAGCGGGTCAACCAGCTCATAATGCTTCTCTTTCTGATCTAAGTATCTGCCAACTTTTCGTTGGCTTACCGAGAAAACTGCTTTAACTGATCCAAGTATGATCGAAGACGTAGAAGCTTCGAAAAACTATGCGACTACCCACTACGAAACTCCCATCATTGCAAGCGCTGATATCGAGGACTGCAAGCATTTCAAGTATTCTCCTACTCAGAAACCCGGAGATAGAATTTCATTTTAAAATCGACTGGAGATAGATTAATGCTCCGTTTGAGAAAAGCGACCTTAGATTTGGCATCAGCTCTATGCGGTGTCGAAATTGATACCCATATGGCCCCAGAAATAGGCGGGACGTTAATAACTCCATTATAGCTTTATATCAGAGGGTATTCGAGGGTTAATGATCGAACTGATAATATTGGTTCTAAATGCCAACGGTAAAATGCCAATTTCGTGACTAAGATCACCAGCTCTAATAACGTTCAAGCTATGGACTAAGTCAAAAGAATAAATTAAGCAACACCTATGCTTTTCTAATGATAACTTCTTCGCACTGTTCCAGTGTGAGTTAGTGTCGATATACTGGTTGATCACAGACATAATTATGGAGCGGAATGGCAGCGAAACCAGCAAAATTTATTCCCATTGCATTGCCCACGGAAGCCACTGACAATGAATATTCTCGAACGTCCGGTGGGACCTAAAAATGTGCTGTTCAGCAAAACTTCGCGAAATAACTTTCAAACTTGCCTTTGACCAGCCAGCACAAGTCCAAAAGCGCATATTGGAAAAAAAAGTATCTATGAACAAACGCTCGATTTAGAAACGAAGAGGAGTAAAAGAAGAAGATCACTAACCGTTTTGTGTATTTTGCTGTAAGTATTCACGTAAGAAGCTCCTCCAATCAGCCCCTCAACAATAATGATACCAAAAATGATAGCGATACTGGGTGTGAACCAGTAAATGGCTTCGAACAACAGGAAGGTGAAATTAGAAATCTGGAAGCATCGAATGACATGGAAGTCAAAAGTCTTGCCTCGGTATCACTTAACACATATAGATCGTTATCATGTTGTACCGTTCTGTGACTAGTTATGTTGAATGTACTATACAAGAGAACCTTGCGAACGACGGGAGAAAGAAATGGTAACCAAGGCAGTTCTTAATACATATCCCCCTCTTCATCCTAAGTAACCGTACGCGCACCTATTGTGGTCTGACGACGGTTCAGTCCTCAAGGGTTATTAGGTGCTGTGTAGGGATCAGTGATGCACTATGCATAATCATTTGTCGTAACCGCATTCGACAAAAGATATAGGAGTTTCTGTCAGACACCACAATCACAACAGAACACGGGACGCACGACTTCATGAGGGTGAGCGTTATGTAAACAATATGAGAATGTTATACTATGCAGCTGGCTACAACCGGTAGCAAATCGAACAGAGCCGCTTTTCATTCTGAGCGCAGTCTAGGGGACTAGACTGTTGATGAAACTGTAAATTACATGCTAATGGAGAAACATAGCCGCATGCGTCTTAGTGGCAGACGAGTCGGTGCGCCTAAGCGTTGCGTGACAAAGGCTACCCCGTTAACACTACTGTCGTGTGACAGACTAAGCGCTGATGCTTTTCTTGCGCATAGCATAAATGATCGTAAAGTCGCAAGCAAGTTACGAGACAACGTTTACTCACACCCAATATCATTGATTCTGTCATTCGGTAAAATGAGATAAAGTAGTTGTGTAGTGGCAGCGTCACACAAAGGAGAGGATGTTGTTTATATTGGTCCATGGTGAGGCGTCGTTAAACCTTGCAACTTGTCTCGTTTTGTCGGCTTTGCTTCGGCACGAGCATAACCATACATACGGTGTTATGGTGGGATTTTGCGCAAAATCACTGAAGCGCCGTATTCTAGTTCATACGAGATTCACCTGTAACACTGGGAGGAGAAACAGCGTCCATAATGGTAGCTCCAAGATCTTCACCGACGACCTCGAGATGAACACTCCTAGCTGATAAAGTACCTAAAGGATAAGGATGCCTTTTGACTGTTTACAATTGCATCCCATGATTATTTAGTACACTGCGAGATGTTGAGGACCCAAGTTCTTTTGGCTCTATCAGGCTGGTAGAAGACTATCAAATAGTGACGAGGAAGTTTCTCAACCCAGCAAAAGACCATGAAGATAGTCAGATGCACACCAATAGAGTCTGGATTGCTGGTTGCAAGTATGAAAAACGAATTGTCTTGTACCACAAACGTGTTACGAGCCGGTAAGAAAAAGCTGTGACGTGATGCACATACAATACACTTGAGGCACACAAACAGAATTGCTCACTAGCAGTTTAAGGAACGCGCAGTATAGTGGTAAACGAGTCAAATACGATAGCGTTTCTAATTCGCAGAATTTCACTATAAGCGCCTAACTTTTCGCCTATCAAGCTAACCTAATTTTTGATGCTCCTTGAAATAGCGTTTATCGGCGCAGGCAAGGTTGAGCACTTGACAGGAAACTGTTCAAATGAGGATTGTGGCAGCACAATTGAAGCAGTTACCACACGCACTTGTTTAAACTGCACATGAGAATTGTTATGGCACGGATGATGAGTTGCGCTGATGTCAAATTCATAACTCATCGAACGTTCGCTCCATAAAGCAATATAGGGGGCAGGATGTGGATATCATTGGTGGATGACAGGATAATATAGATAGAATAAAATTTAAGAGCTGATAGGGGGCGTCAGAATGGCAGCTTTGAAAAAATTTATTTTGCGCGTCGTACCACACCTTCGTTGTATATTCCATAATGAAGGTTGCAACCGCTATATTTCATTTATTAAAGGCAGAGGCTCAGTCTGTGGAAATGTTTATTGCGTTCCGATGGCAAGAATCAGAGTCGATTTGACAGCTAACTTTCAAGCCCCAACAAAGATGTCTAGCTTGATGATGTTAGCCAATAAGCAGTGATAGGATTCATTAAGGGAAGAATATGTGAAAACTGCTTCAATAGAGCTGGGGAACCTTCATTTTGATATTAGGTTGTCCGGAAAGTTCTCAGCGTTTTGAGTGTTTCACTTTAAACGATCATATCTTTCGTGTTTTCTTGTTGAATGAAACTCTTCAAGATATTTATTTGCAACGTTTCAGGCCTTAAACATTTCTTCAGGTCTACAGTATATACAACTCAATATCTACAGGGGGGCCCAAAAAGTCACTTTTCTTCATTGACTTTCGAGGCGCTATAAGTTACACTTTATTGAATTCTGATCGGACATTTTCACCACCATATTAAAGAGCATATTAAATACTATCATGACACTCCGCCACAGCCTTCTGGACGAGCGCCATCGAGAGATTCTGGCACGCGACCGCGATGTGGTGCCTGAGATCAGCGAGATAGTCGATTTCTCCGCCACCGTAGACCACCCTATTGCCCATGGACTTTTCTCTATGCTGACGATGTTCTCCTAGCGGACGTCAGTAGGGAGGAATTGCAGCGTCAAGTACAAGCATGGAGTGACCGTCTAAGCCAGTATGGCCTTCGCCTCAACATCAGGAAAACGGAATACTTAGAAACTGACCCTAGCGAAGGCACGATCAAAGTGGAAGGCGAAGACTTACCGAAAACAATGTCTTTTAGGTACCTAGGGTCCTCGCTTGCAGAGTACAGGAGGTGTCGATGATGAGATACGAATGAGAGTCAACGCGGCATGGATGAGATGGAGGGAGATCACTGGCGTGCTATGTGATAAGCGCATGCCTCTTCGCCTAAAGTCAAAGATATACCGGACCATGGTTCGACCCGTGGCACTGTACGGATCCGAATGCTGGCCAGCAACCAGAAGTGCCGAGCGCCAACTCCACGCCATGGAGATGCGAATGCTGCGTATGTCAATGGGCATTACACGCCGCGACAGAATCAGTAACGACGTGATTCGATGCCAGATGGGTGTCGCACCAATCGCCGAGAAGATGCAGGAGAGGCGGCTTCAGTGGTATGGCCAGGTTGAACAGCACTATGGTTCTGCAAAAATAAGAACTGAAGATGATGACGAGGGCTAGAACTCAAGAGCAACTGTGCTGCTTCTGCAACAGCTCTCGCAGGCCGCGCATTCCCACAAAACATCAAAATAAAAACAGACGGCCTAAAGGACCGTACACTGGTTAGTTGAAAGGTATTTCTATAGCATTAGAGCCGGATTCGAGCCGGGTCGCAGGAATGCACACGCGATTTTGATTTATTGCGTTTCCTTAGTTTTTTTCCAATTTTGTTTTATTTCTACATTCTCACCCTTGCTGTAGCATTTCTAGCCTTTGTCATCTTCATCACTTCTATTCGGACTTTGAAGCATGAGCAATACCTCAAATGTTAGGAAATTGCGTTTTGCTTGTATTGTCATGTTTTATTGTCATGTTGTCCGTTTTATTGTCATGTTCTGTGGGAATGCGCGGCCTCTGAGGGATATTGCAGAAGCACCACAGTTGCTCTTGAGTTCTAGCCCTTGTCATCATCTTCGGTTCTTATTTTGCAGCACCTAAAATGTTATCCGCATAAAGAAATTGCGTTGTACTTGTATTCCAAAGCGCAATTACAGGACTTGGCAAAAAGCCAAGAGAGCTGCACGCGACCGCGCCGCGCGGATGGTGTTAGCATAAACGTGAGGGCGGTGTAGCAAGGAATTACGACTTTCCCACGGCCCCGTACTCTGACCCCGTGCAGTTTTGGGACCACGACACATCGACAGCTGGGGGGCTGATAGTCTCATACACCCTCAATGTGTTTGAGCGTACCATGTGTCTTTAAGCCAAGTGGTTTTGGTCCAGGGAACGGGTTCTTCCCGGGAACCACGTGAATCACTGCAAATACTATTGGATGGACACGGAAGGGGGAGGGGGTAAGGCATATGGGAGGACTCACCTATCTAGCTGTCCACTCTTGCAGAAATGAAGCAGCTAGATCGGTGGTGGGGAGGGCAAGGGTGATGTCGTCTGATACCCTCCAAGTCACCATATGTCACGTAATGGTCATTCAGTCACATCCTATAGTGTAGTGATGATCTCCACACTTGCTCGCAGTTCCTCCCTGTTGTTGATCGGAGGGCGCCTTCGTCGTATTTACAAACTTTCATTCCACCGGGTCACAAACGTTCTTGTGAAGGACGCGGACCTTTATCTGGGGCGTGCTCTCGTGAGTGTGCCGTAAAGAGCGGTGTCGCGAGAAAGGGTTCTCCGGATAACTGCTGGGATTCCGGAGAGCCCTTCAGATGTTCGTCCAGCCTTTTGTAAAGATCCTAGCAGTTATCCTGGAGAACCCTTTCTCGCGACACCGTTCTTTACGGCACACTCACGAGAGCACGCCCCAGATAAAGGTCCGCGTCCTTCACAAGAACGTTTGTGACCCGGTGGAAAAGATAAAAGAGGCATTGGAAATACGACGAAGGCGTCCTCCAATCAACAACAGGGAGGAACTGCGAGCAAGTGTGGAGATCACAACACTATAGGATGTGACTGAATGACCATTACGTGACATATGGTGACTTGGAGGGTATCAGACGACATCACCCTTGCCCTCCCCACCACCGATCTAGCTGCTTCATTTCTGCAAGAGTGGACAGCTAGATAGGTGAGTCCTCGCCATATGCCTTACCCCCTCCCCCTTCCGTGTCCATCCAATAGTATTTGCAGTGATTCACGTGGTTCCCGGGAAGAACCCGTTCCCCTGGACCAAAACCACTGCCTTATATTCGGTTAGTCGCATATTTCGTATCGCCAATAGTTTCTTGTTCACTTTAGCTAGAAGTGATGCCTAAGTGTGATCGGTAGATATTATATTGTATATATTGTAGGCCTGAAGAAGGGCTTAAGGCCCGAAACGTTGCTAAATAAATATCTTGAAGAGTTTCATTCAACAAGAAGAACACGGGAGCGAAACTCAGGAATCCTGTGATACGATCAGATCATAACTTTCTTAATACTCATCGGATTTAATCGAAATAAGCACCGTTCGAATCAGCACACTTTTGCCAATGTGACACCAGTCGATAAATCCCATCAAAGAAAAAACTGGGTGGTCGAGAATCCACGAAATCCACGAAGGCTTTTTTTGCCTGGTCCTGATTGATGAAGTATTTTCCAGCAAGGAAGTTCTGAAAATGTTTGAAAAGGTGATAGTCGGTTGGAGAATATGGCGGTGAGGTAGAACTTCAACCCCCAATTCGTTCAATTTATGGATAGTGATTTGTGAAACGTGTGGGCGGGCGTTGTCATGCAAAAGAATCGGACCCTTTCTGTTGACAAGTGCTGGCTGCAGCTGACGCAATTTTCGGTACCGTCATTTTCACAGTAGGACTCTGCTGTGATGGTTTGGCCTGGTGACAAAAAGTTATAGTGGATCACACCAGCCGATGACCACCACACTGTGACCATAATCTTTTTTCGTGAGGATTCGGCTTTGGAAATTGCCTCGGTGGTCGCATCCAACCACTGTCCGGAACGTCTCCTGTTATCATACATGACCCATTTTTCATCACAGGTGACAATTCGGTCCAAAACGGGTCGTTTCTGTTGCGCAAAAGCAGTGAAGAAGAAACCTCGAGACGTGCCAATTCCTGCCGGTCACTCAAATTGTGGGGCACCCACTTGTCGAGTTTTTTCACCTTCCCAATGCGTTTCAGAGCAGTGGGTTTGCCAACCGAGCTGTTTGGGATGGGTCAGCCTCCACAAACGCCTTCAAATCCTCGTCAGGTATTGCTTTAGGTCGACCGCTACGAGGTTCATCTTCAAGGCTGAAATCTCCAGAACGAAATTTCGAACCATTGTCGCACGGTGCTTTCTCCAACACTATTGGGCCCCCACACCTGGTTAATTTTTCGAGCTGTCTCGACTGCGGATTGACCCAATTTGTAGTTGAAGAAAAATATCGTCCGAAGTTGCTCTTTTGACATGCTTCAAAAAGTCTTGGGAAAAGGGGTTTATCAAGCAATGGTGAAACGGCAATTATACCATCAGATAGCGCAAAAAATTCTCTTCAGGATGTACTACTGAGACGCAAGGGAGAATGAGTTTTTAATCAGCAATGAATGTACAAAAAATAGTAACACAAAACGCTGAGAACTTTCCGGACAACCTAATACCTTCATTCTCAATCTAATACCGAAACACGGTCGATTTAGCGGCCGAAACGTTTTCGCCAGTTGAGCCGTCCGTGTTTTCAATAAAATCTAGATGTTTTTAGAATCGCGACTGGACTTTGGCAATTGGTAGGGGGATTAGGGAGAGCTAGATCGTATTTTAAAAACAGAAGCTAAGGGTTTGGCAGAATCTACAAGGAACGGACAAATATCCTCTCAGTCCATGGGGATTACCAATGTGGTACACACAGTAGTGCGGGACAGTAAAACTGGCAAATAAATAAACGATTGAAAAATGAAGATGGTATCTCCAAGTTCTCCCTTCTTGTAACCTCGGCATCGATGTCGAAATGTTAGCATTATCTTCTGCAACCGACGCGTCTCTTTACGATTAAGAACGTTTCTATTGCGCCGACTCCCCTGAACCGTTTGAACACTTTTCGTTCTCTCCCTTACCAGAGGCCTGAACAATGGCTGCGAGAGCTTTATCGAATTTGTCACTTACCCGATAACGCCTTCCACTCTACTAATGCGTTTCCGCCGACGTCGTTGTCTCGCTGAAATTCGCCCCGAGAACCAGCAATAACGCGCTCAACTCACCCGAGGTTCCGACCGCGGCGCCGAGCCATAGTCTCACCTAATGTTCAGCTAATGTATATGTAACGAGCGAATGAGTCTCACTCAGAGCTCATCCCGCTGCCCACTATCAGCCCGAAAAGATTGTATCATCTGCTGCACGTCGCCCCTTACATGATTAGCTCGCGATTCTGATACAAATGCGGGACGGCAAAGAACTTCATTAGAATTTGATCGGACATTCGTTCGGACCGTTCACCCTTGGGTTTTCTCGCAACAGTATCCCAACACGATTCCAGGGCTTTCCTGCGAAGAAAATCTCTGATCTCGTACCCCCGAGTATGGAGCTATCCACGCTCCAACATCAATAGTCTATCCCCGGCTTATGCTCCCTCAATCATTTCCTTATTTTTTTTCTTTTTTTTTTTTATTTATCTTTTTTTGCTTGTGCTTAGCCAAGGAGTTGTCATCATATCACGCCTCTTCCCAGCTAGGTGTTCCTTGACGCGAGTAGCTAAGTCCGTTCCTGTTTCCCCCGATGTACGTGCTGTTACAAGGGCACCGGGCACATATAAAATAAGACCTATTATAAGCTGCGTTGGTGGACCAACCGACCGGATATCATGGTACCTCAACACAATAGTGAGCCAGTTGCTGACCAAGATCCCCTCTCACCTGACCAACACGAGCCATTCATTCCACCCGCTTAGCTACACAATTACGAACTTCGGGACCTGTTGTGTAGTGGAGTGGCGTTTGATGGTCAGCTGCAGCTTTACCACCGAAGCGTCCAAAACGAACAAGCGCCTGGCAGGCATTGTTCAGAAGATCGCTGATTATGCCATGTTGCCCGCTATTAATACCCTTTGGACTGAATATAGATCGTCACCATTCATGACTCTGGTTGAGGAATGCTTCGTCTCCACTATCTCTCACAATGGTCCAGCGCCTAAATTAATTCTCAAGTCAAGGCTTGGCATCGGCCCTCAGCGACTACACGCAGTACTCCGCGATCTGTGCTTTATACGGCGAATTTGAACAATCCAGTTGAGTCGCTCATCGACTTTGATGTACTGCAAGGTACAATCGACGACTGTTTGCGATTATTATACATCAGACTCAATGCCCGAAATAGATGAGATAGCTTGCCGATTACTTAAATTTGAGCGCAGTCGCAAGTTATCAGTCAGGCTCACACGAGAAGTACCAAAACACGGTTGGCTACCATATCTGAATACGCAGGTGAAACTGTCCAATGGCATTGCTAAAGTAAAGTGGTACCGCAAACCCAGCTGTAAGAATATCCTGATTCACGCAACGTCTTCACATCCTGTTGCAGTAAAACGTGCAGTCATCAGGAACATGATCACGACTGCAACCAGGATGTGCACAGGCGAGGAAGAACGACAGGAATCGAGAGCTCTAGCTTCGAAAGTTGCTGGAGAAAATGGTTATGCGGTACGAGCATATCGTAGAGCATCGAATGCCAGCCTTCGACATGTATCACGCCAAGGAAAGCTACCCTTGTGCCTTCCGTTTATTTCCGATGACATCAGCACTGAAATACGTCGCAGTATTGTGAGAGCACAGTTGCAGGATGATGTTGTCTTGGTGAGCATTCCCAATAGCAACATCAAAACGCCAACTTGTTCGCAATAGACTGTACGATAGGCAGTGCATGACACCAGGTTGCGTTATTTGCCCATATGGAAGGGTAGGAGATTGTGAGAAAACCGGGGTAATTTACCAACTTGAATGCAGGGCTTGTAACAGCACGTACATCGGGGAAACAGGAAGGGACTTAGCTACTCGCGTCAAGGAACACCTAGCTGGGAAGAGGCGTGATATGATGACAACTCCTCTTGGCAAGCATAAGATTGAGGAGCATAACGGGAATGACTTTGATGTGAGCTGTACTATACTCGGGTACGAGACAGAGATTTCTTCCAGGAAAGCCCTGGAATCGTTTTGGATCTTTGCGAGAAAACCAAGGATGAACGGCCGAAACGAATGTCCGTCAATTACTAATGAGTTCTTGCCGTTTGTATCAGAATGCGAGCTACAGTAAAGGGCGACTGCACATGATGCAGATTTTGGCTGAGTATGGACGATGAGACTCTAGTGAAGCTCATTCGCTTTCTTACATACTGACACTATGCGTGAGCTAGCTGCCGCACGGTGGACGCTCGGTGAGTTGACGGCGCGGTTTCGCTGGTTCTCGGGGTTTGCTGGAATCAACGACGTCGAAACGCTAGAGTGGGGAATGGCGCTTGTCGGGTGAAGGTTGACAAAATTGAAAAGCTCTCGAGTCCATTTTAGGCCCTGAGAAGACGAGAAGGTCGATAACGGTCGGGCCAATATAAAACGTTCATCTAAAAAGCCCTCGTTTGGCCAGGAAATAACGTAAACATTCGAAGATGGTATCATTTTGTTGCGTATCATATCTTTCGCACCAATGTCCTGGATGTTGACAGAAGTTTTAAGAAATGATCCCCTGCCCTGAAGTAGAACCAAGATTGTAGTTCTCGGATCGCTATTTAAAAAAACTTAGCGGGCTTCGAACGAACACACTTCACCTTCAATCTGATTCAAACGTTCCATATCTCACCCAAGCCCAAACACGCTCTAGAACTGATAAGAAACGTGCCTGGTACCAGCGATATTGAGCATTATAGTCAAGGTGAAAGCCCTCGGAGCACTTGAAAATAATTAACTGAGCCTGTAAACACATGTAAAAGATATCAAGAGCATACAGCCAGCAAAGGAGCAACATACCAGTCCTTGATTTATCATATATTGGGCAACGTAGACCAGCGCAAGTGGAATCATTAAGTGAAGAATGGGCTAAAGAATCATTAAGTGAAGAATGGGCTAATCCAAAGTTGTGGAACACGTTCGCGACGTGAATATGCAAGCACGAGGAGAAGCCGATCTATAGCCCTAATCAAAGCATCAGTGATTGACTTTTGGAGCTTTGGATAAGCTTTTGAATCCTCTACCTCTCCATGCCTATATTGCAGTAAGATTACTCTCCAACCAAATCAACAATTGGCGGGAGAATAGCGTTGAGTCCCTAATACGACCAATACGGACCTCAACCCACTCTCTCGTCATCAGTGGATCGTCAGCTATTTCACTTGCTGTATTGGGTACTGCAACTAGGGCACATCACTGGTTGGGGATTTTGGTCGAGTCCGTACGACCACCCCCCCCCTTTTTGAGAGTTGGTACGACCCCCCCCCCTCTGTCCTTCCTCATCGAGCTGGTGTCGAGCGGAGAAAGGGGGGGGGAGTATATAGTACCACATGAAACAGGAAAATCACGAAAAGCCAACCACCTTTTCCACCAGAAAGAAAACCAGAAAGCAAACAGAAGGTAAGTACGACCTCCCCCTCCTTTACAACGTCCGTGAAGCGAGAAAAATCAACTATCAAAATAAATTTTTCCCAGCCCAAATACGACCCCCCCTCTCCTGGCGACCAAATACGACCCCTCCCCCCTATTGGGGATTCCCCAACAACGATGTGCCCTGACTGCAACATGAAATAAAACGGAGTGCTGGCTCCACTACAGAAAAGACGGCGCGCTTTTCAAAGGTGTGCACTCATCTGCAGGGGCCCCATTACTTCCGGGTTTCAAAGGAATGACCCACCGGAATGTGCTGAATTTTCTGCTTGAAGGTCAGTTGTCTTTGTGGAACCGCTACACTTGAAGAGTGATCCTTGCTCGCTTGCCGGCTTCCTTCCACCACACCGGAATTGTCATTCTCCTCCTGACTCTGAAACTGTATGATATTGCCTGAAATAGTCTTCAAGAGTTTCTCATCAGTCCTGAAAAT
>MU952467.1:0-11180 GCA_036418165.1 Cooperia oncophora | reverse complement strand
GATCATAGAGCTTTCTTTAAGAAAATCTAGAATATTAAGGTGAAAACCTTCCATATCAGCCATCACCTACGCACATCTGGATGCCCCTCGCTAATACTCGACTTCTAACCGGGAGAAGGCTGCACCAATCAATTGATGACCCTCCACTGGATCCTGTTAGATCCATCTAAGAACACATAATTCAACGGACGATGTTACGATTCTGTTGACACCGTAATGAGTGAAGAAAAGAGTTCACACACTTAAGCCTGACCATTATGAATTGCTGCATCTTCTGCCCCTTCAAAATAAGAATGATTTCGATGACGAGCGATGAATTATGGCAGCATTCCAGTCGACTTACCTCTGCTGCATCTCATTTTTATAAATTGCAAACTCGCAAAAGTGGGAAGTCAGACACCTACTGAACAAGTGGAAAGTATGCAGATTGCCGAGAACAAGTGAAAGAAACGTTTGGAGCACAAATATCAATGCAGTACATAGCAAATGCAAAAAGCAGTCAGCGAAACGGGGCGGGGCTCAATTTCGCCCAGTAGCCACGGAAACCCTTTTGAAGCCCACGATCAGAAATCGTGTGAGGGGTGGGTTGCTGAACTAGGGATGCCAAGGTGCCAAGAGTGCCAGGGATGCCAAGATCTCATTAGCGCGGAAAACCCGTCGCAAGCGAAGAGAGGTTTTGGCTAGACAAGATCACCGGACAATGGACTGGTGATCAAGTGGTCGCCACAATTGATCCCAAGAGAATTCGTGTTGACAGCGGTGCCCCTGTCTCCTTTCTTCAGCGGGTCTAGTGCGGTGAGACAGTCCAATAAAGGTAGGTTAGACCGATCAAATGAACGACGGCATAAACGATCTCGTCACTTGTTAATGTAGTGAAATCGCTGTAAATGAAGACCAGGCTACTTGCACGCGATGGGAGAGGGACTCCTCAGCTAATCGCGGGGCGTGCCTCTAAGGATTCATGAATACAGACGGAAATTAATTACATTTTCGCAATAAACTATAGTGAGGGCATGACACGATTAAAGAAAGCTTTCGATCTCGCTCTGAACGCTTTAGACGTTGGTGTTCGTGTCCGGAAGAGCAGTTGAAGGACATAACAGAAACTTTTTTATCCTCGTTCGATGTAGAACACTGAAAAACTGCACGGTTCTCTGAGTGGCAAATGCTTTAACATAAACAGTACAGGAATATGATGTGGACTAGGGCACCTTGATGCTTACCCAGCCTTCATACATTGAATGAACGAACACTGTCACGTACGGTGAACACTGTTCTAAAGAGCCACCACTTCCACTTTTTACAGGATGTCATTGTAGTAGAGTCACGTCAACGAAATTCTTTGTTCACGATGGCGAGAGTATGGCCTTCTGCACACTCAAGGAACTCCCTGCGCACTCAAGAACTCGTTCCCCATTGGGGCACGTAACTCATTCAAAGCAACCCGAATGAGAGCAGTATCAGTTTTCCAAATCCCCATGTGCTCATTCACATTACCAGCGAGTATGTAGCGCATCCATGGTATCGTACACTGCGTCCCAAAAGTATAGTTCCACCCATAAATCTCGCAATATCCCGCCCTACACGACGTTTTCGAAAAACCTTCAGATAAAAAATGTGGCATTACCAGTGCCAATTTGCAATGCCAACACCGAAAACTAACTTTCCAGAGCAACTTCAATTTTTTTTTATTTTTTGGAAATGTCTCACTTTGACAATATCCCAAAAGTATACTTCCACTAAACAAATCCTTCTATTCTATAAAGCAGTAACTTTGTGTGTCGGTTTGTATGTTTGTATGTATGTCTGTCCGTCCGCAAAATGCTTCACGGGTTCGAGTTCGCTGGAGGCGAAAACGACCGCTAGGCAAACAGGCAAATCGGTGCGGAAGTATCAATCCAATGTTTTGATCGTGATATCGGCCTCCGCTATATAAGACAACCATTCGGTACACTCCGAGCCATTGCACGAGCTGCTGGCGTGGCAGCTGGACGTGTGCTCGTGCGGGGGCAGGGTGGGGTGGGGCCGAGAGGGGGGGCACTGGGCGCCCCCCCCCCCTCTGCCCTTCTTCCCGCGCGTGCCTCAGCCCGATCTGAGTATGCCGCAAGAGAAGCCGAACCAGGGGGGGCGCCCGGTAGCCCCCCCTCTCGGCCCCACCCGACCCTGCCCCCGCACGAGCACACGTCCAGCTGCCAGGAACACTGGGGCGTTTTTTCAAGGTATGATATAGGTTGTGGCACAGGAATATGTCGGTGACAAGAACTGCTAGCCGCTAATAAAGGGAGTTAGAATGGAAAGGACAACATACTCATAACGCGGTACACAGCATCAGTTAGGCGTTGATTTCAGCAAATGATATCAAGGGGAAGGTGGAGAATGCGACGGCGGGTGGCAAGAAATGATAACAGCTGATAGGGCCTGATAGAGAACGATGCAGTTGTTTGTTCTTTTTTTCAATCAAAACGCTGAAAGCCTCTACACACGCGAAATTAGTGGAGTTTTTGTGATAGCGACATTGATGACGAGTGACAAGCAATTTTATCAATTGATAAGTAAAGATAAGGGGACATTTTCACGACATCTCTGACCACTACACTGCCAAAAAAACCTCTCAGTAAGCGAAATTTTCCCACAGCCATCACTCCTCTGATCTGATAGCACTAGAAAATGTACTCATCCCACTAGGAGGGGTATATACTTCGCCTGAAACAGGAACTTTGGAGAAATCGAAAACTCCAAAATTGCGAAACACACTTTATCGCTTCATTTGAGTACTTAAAATTTTTTGCTTCTCAACATCAAAATCACTGATGAGAACGAATAACGAAGTAGTTTGTAAGATATTCAATGAACGCTGCCTAAATATTGTCATCTGCAGCCATTCATGCAACCTTAGCAGGTGGATTGCATGTTAATGACAAGTTAATCGCCCATCGTTGGTGTTATGATGCATGTAATAAAAACGGAATTTGTTCATCTACTGTGCAACATATATTTCTGTACTTCCTATCTATTTCTGAGATCTACGTATAGAATGGGCGTTATGGCCGAAACCAGCACGCCTTCCGCAACTCTGAGAGGTGCAGATTTCGCTAGGTTACTCGTTTATTATGATTCGACCACTACCGCGCAATATGAGCAGCTCAGACAATTAGCTAATTCCATCCCGTTATGATGTGAGCCTGGCGAAGCCAGGCCAGCTCGGCGAAGCCGAGCTAAACAGAAGGAGGAGAGCTCGGCGTCAGCCGTGCGATCCGACTTGGTATAGAGGATATGTGGGCAAGTCCGATTGTGAAGAACTTCAGAGAGCTATTGACCTGCTTGGTAACTGGGCGAGAATTTGGCAACTTCCTCTTGCCCCGCATAAAACATTGTGTATGAGGATTTCGTCTAGTTCGAAAGCTCTTCCTTTCCCATACACCATATACGGTGAAGTCGTTTCTCCCGTCAACTCTGTCAGAGATCTTGGCTTCCGATATTCCAATACCCTGAATTTTTCTGAACATATCAAAAAAATCGACCTTATGTAACTTTCTGCTTTTATAGGACTGTTCATGTTCCTTATCATAGGGTTTGTCTTCCACAAACAAGTCAGTCCTTTTGAAAGCATATAAGACGTACGTTCGTCCTTTGGTTGAGAGTGGGGCCACGGTGTTCTTCCCCGCCAGTAAACGGGATATTTGTGCCTTAGAAAAAGTGCAAAACAATTTTACCCGGAAAATTCTCTTAAGAACTAGGAGCTTCTTGTATTCTAGGATTCCCAAAGCTTCCGTTAGAAACAAGTACTTTGAACTCTCCTCCCTTGAAACACGTCGTAAAGTTGCTGATGTTTGCATGGTCTACAAGCTTGTGCATGAGTCTAATCCAAATAATTTGTTTAAAATACAGGACTCACGAACCAGAGGGGGGCGAGCTAAAATTCTCTTAGCTTGCCCGAAAACCAGGGTCAGAGCCACAAGCTTCACATTTAGAGCAGCAAGTACATACAAAAAAGTTACAAAGAATATGGCCATTCCCAATTCTCTTCGACAGTTCAAGAAGCTTGCAGCTGCCCAGCTACTTAGTCACGAAACATCCTAGTTAACTGAGATTGACTTTTGCTTATCATGTCTCCTATTTCAAATTTTGATTGAACACTTCGCCTTGTTGTCAGATTTCTATAAACTAGCTGTCTTCGCTGAGTTCTTATTAGTGTAGTTCATTGCGGACGGTTGGGCGTGTTCGTGCGGCTGCGTTTGGCGCGGTGCCAAACTCGTTCTCCACGAGTTGTTCAAGCGAGCAAATGACAATACTGTATCATACCTTTCGTATTACTTGTCGATTCATAAACAACAAGTGCTACAACAAAATGAACAATGAATTGTTAATCTATAATCTATAATATAGCCCCATGCCTTCGGATGGTGGAATGTGCGTTTGGTCTGTGCTCAAATAGAGGTTCTAAATCACGTTTTCGGTCGACATGCTGCCATGCATCAATTATTGACTCGTTGAGCTCACGGACATCTGCGGAATCGTTCTTGGTTCGCATAGATCTTGCGTACCGTGAAGCCCCACACATTATCAATTGGGTTCAAGTCAGGACTACGCTGGCCACGCGGGAACAAGAGCCATTGATTAACGACTGAAACACTCGAGTGTTTGACTGGCATGAAGTGGTGCATTGTCTTGCACGAAAACAGGACTTTCCTGCTGATTTCTACGCCAGAAAGGAAGGAGACGTCGTCGCATGAATTTTAGACCAGTCTGGCTGACGCGCATTTCTGCGCGCGCAGGGTTAGACCTATGTTACTGATACTTGACAGGATTTCTGTGCTGAGCAGTAACACTTAGCCTAATTCCTATGTTTCCAAAACGGCCCATTTCATCATGTTTCTCCCTTTTAATGAACACTTGCCAATGTTAGGCTCATATCATATTTCTAAAATCACTCATTTGGAAATCGGACAGCATAGCGGTTGGAAGGATTCCGATGGTAAAAATATCGAAATCACAGTGGCTCTTATCATTCCTCACTGGGCAACAACTCCAAACATCCTTTTTTCGGGGAACTCGAGCGTTTAGCGGTGGAAGCAATTCCGACCGCTAAACTGAGGGATTTTGCTAAGGGAAAACATCTTGACTCATTAAGAATTCGCCCATTCATTCTTTGGCTACGGTGATGTGAGCAGACTCCCAAAAGCCCTCGTCGGACACTGTCAGAATTTATCTCTCATCTTTAATGTTCCCTAAGTACCTCTGAATCACTTGCTGGAGTTCCCAGTGTTGCTATAACTCTGCTGTGAATTTTCCTGGCTATCTTATCAGCTGTTATCAATTCCTGCCACCCACCAATAATGTTCCCATACTCCCTATATTACTTCTTGGAACCAATGTCTCGTCGTTGCTGTGGCCGGTGTTATGAATTTGGTGACCCTCGCTTTCTAAGAGCCCTTATGATATCTTATCGGCTGTTATCAATTCCTGCCACCACCAATGTTCTCATCCTGTCCCCTATACTGCCTCTTGGAACTAAAGTCCTAGCGTCGCTGTGACGCGCGCTATGGAGTCGGTGACCCTCGCTTTCTAAGACCCCTATGGTATCTTATCAGCTGTTATCAATTCCTGCCACCACCAATGTTCTCATCCTGTCCCCTATACTGCCTCTTGGAACTAAAGTCCTAGCGTCGCTGTGACGACCAAACCACCTACCAATAGTGTTCCTGCCCGACCTCCTACATCACTTATCAGTTTGAGCGCACAGTCGCTGTTTTGAAGGAAGTTATGAATTTCCGGTCAAACACACATACAGACACACAAACATACATTCACACACACACACCAACAGACAAACTTAGCGGATTATATATAGTAGGATAACGGAAGAAATCATTTTTTTCCCATACGGAGCACAGTTTCAGACGTTCCATTGATGCGATGGCACCCCAGACCATGAGATCACATCCACTGAAGTTCCGCCCGGAAAAATGAAACTTGTCTTCCCTCAGGTCGTGCCAGCGGAATCGGTTTTCGTCTGAGCCGTCGCAGTTGAATTTTTCTCATCAGAAAACACGACCGCGAGAAAAAAAACTTAAAAAGCAACACAGACAAGCAGTAGGGCACCGCAGCCAAAAGCTACCTCACTCCAATCGGTTCGGCAACATCTTCGAGCGAAGCCAATTAGGTTTTCGCGATGGTTTTTGTTAGAAACAGTGCCTAACTCATATTCCTCCTGTAGGTGAACTCAGGAGTTTTTCAAAACACGCCGAACAGTCTCCTTCGAGACGTTAAGCCTCAAAGTTGACTTTATTTTCGGGCACGACGTTGTGGAATTTGATGCTTCTCTCAAAGTACGGCGCTTTTCCCGATCAGAGAGCAAAGGAGGACGCCCAGAGCTCTTCTTGATTCCATATCGTGCGGGTTCCCTGACAAAGTTATTGATAACATGATGACTGCGGCCCAACTCCCTTGCGATTTGACGGTTCGACAGTCCTTGAGCCTTCTTTGCGATAATCTGCCCTTTTTCGAAGTCCGACAAAGAATGTCCTCTCGCCATAACCTGGAAAAGGTGAAAAGTAATGATGATGAGACAGTTTTACCCGAAAAAATGAGACAGTGGGAAAATATGCGGTGGAACTATACTTTTGGGACATTGTCAAAGTGAGAAATTTTCAAAAAATGAAGAAAATTGAAGTTGCTCTGGAAAGTTAGTTCTCGATGTTGGCATGCAAACTGGCACTGGTAATTACCACATTTTCTATCATTTTCTATCTGTCACTTTTTTGAAATAGTCGTGTAGGGCGGAGATATTGTGAAAATCATGGGTGGAACTATACTTTTGGGACGCAGTGTAGTTGCCTTCTCCCCAAGCAAAGGCTAGAACTTGCCTTTGGATCACTCTCTGCTCATCTGAAGCATGCGCAGAAAAGACGTGGAACAGTCAAACGATCACAGTTGAACAGTCCTCACAACGAGCTGCGCTCACGACTGAGTCAAGGAACGCGGGTAGTTGGAAACATCACCATCATTCTATTCTCCCACACTTCACATACTAATTGGCAACATTGTTGCCCAATGAAATTCCGCTTGCTTACATGAATACTATTTGGGTTCGTGGTTCACCTTGTATAAGGCGTAGAAGATGATTGCATAACAATTGGAGCTGAACTCGTTTTCACATGCGCTGATAGCAGTATCTTAACAACACTAAAGCTCAAGCGGGCTTATAGTAAAGTTCATTACAATTCCGCAGCTCAGGCCGTCAACCACCTTCATTTACAGCAAGTGAAGAGGCGTTATCTGCATCCAGTTCTGCACATCTTGTCAACGTTTGATCTGTGAGTGCTTTACGAAACCAGTGCTGCTTCATTCGCTACTCAAAGCACTCAAGAGGAATCTTGGGCCGAACAGTGATGCTGGGCTTGTAATACGACTAATTTCTCCCCGATCACTGCTCATTAACAGTATTTGACATTCATCGATCGTGGCACCTTCTTGCGCGTCCACCACTTTACCACAGTACGATCCAAAATAGCAGCGCGCGACCAACAACGCGCCGCGACAAACACCACATTTTACAGTGTTGCTACATCACCATCAACGGGCAAATTCGCAGATAACGGTTGCTGTTCGTGGTTTTAGTTTCGAGTAATAGTCAGAATGATGAGTTCCAAAGTTGTGCAAGGGGTGAAAGGTTCCCTCTTCCCTGTGCAAACCGACTATTCACTTTGGGCTATGATATACAGGGGGGGCCAAAAAAAAGTCATTTCGGCCGAGCCACATATCAACGAAGTTTTCGCAGCCCAGACAGGGGAAGTGGATATGAGTACCAGAGTGGAAGATACCCAAGATCTTCCTCTATAAGCTGGAGCACGCTGCCGCCAATCGCCTTCATGTACGCCAAAATATGAAGTCATCTCCAGTCGCGGCCTGACTGGAGAACACCTTTGGAATTCACGTCGCCTCCAAACAGCTGCGAAACTTCTTGAATGAAGTCATCCACAGATAGCTACCTGGAGGTCAGTACTCTCGATCTGCAAGACCTCCCACATCGACCAGCTACGGCAACGTCGCTACGGTCTAGGACATCATCTTCACCGTATTCGCCGAGGCGCGAGTTGATGGTATGGACCGGGGTACCTGGAAGGGGAAGACCGATATTTTCTTTGTAGACCCCGACTGAAGGTGAGCGCGGCGACACTAAGTACACACGAGAAGAATTTCCTCACTACCATGCATGGTCGCCCGTTTCTTTCTTGGAGACCTTGTGCTGCTACAGGTTTGGGTGCCACCACATGGAATCAAAGGGTTTTGGAAAAACTCCCGCCTACTTCGAATGGAAGGGCGTTTCGTACCTGAAGAAGATGTAATATTGAAGTATGTCCCCTTGACCTGAATCCACTCAGTTACCTAGTCGGGCGGAGTTCAAGAGGGTGGTCTACGGTGGCGGAGAAATCAACGATCTCGCTCAACTCCGGTACCCACTCACTTTCGCGCGGCCGAATCTCTCGATGGCGCTCCTCCAGAAGGCTGTGGCGGAGTATCATTATAGTTTATTGCCAATTAATAATGGTAGTAAAAATGTCCGATAAAAATTTAATAAAGTGTAACTTATAGCGCCTTGAAAGTCATGGAGGCAAAATGACTTTTTTTGGCCCCCCTGTATATCGAGCACAACCACAGCATAAACACATAACGACGAATGCTGTCCTGGTCAAATCCATGCTGTTGTCCAGCGGCCACACTCCCTTTTAGGATGCCCGCTATGTCATGAATGCATATGGTGTTCACCCACAGGCACCCACAGAAGGTGTAAATGTAAGAGGACTATCGTTCCTTCTCCGGGTCTTCCCGAGATAGTGGCTCTTCAATCTTATTATGTCCCTTATCATAGCAACTTAGAATGGAGGAGCACTTTGCGACTGACTAAAAAGACGTCGTGAATCGTTCTGCTGAACAGGTTCCTTTTCACCACTTGTCGCGGGACGGTGGCGAGACTAGGTGGGATAGTCTCTCAGCTGCCCTCTGAGCCGCCGTACGAGCGCGACTGCACCGGTGAATAGACCTCCTGCGATCCAACTGGAACTCCCGCAGTCCGACGAGTCTTCCGCGGGGCCACACCGTGTTCCCCCACGGTAGGGAGGCCGCTACCCCCGGGGAAACCTACTGACCTGGCCCTGAGCGCACGACCCGTGTTAACCACCGGCAAACAGCTACGATACCAACAACCGAAAATAAGACCTACAGCGCTCTGTCGGGCCCCTTGCCCTGGCGCTCCCTTTGTCCCAACTACCGACAATTACACAGATTTATAATAAACTCACGTTTATTATGTCTCCTATCCATACATGTTGACGGCCTACTCTTCGTATCCTGCCAGCTCACGGAGTCGACCATCCATCATCCAACTGATAGAAGACATACGCCCAACAGCCGGTCGCACCCTCGGGCTAACGGGTGCGAGCCACCGCCGGTGCACCGCCCAGTGGCAGCATCCCCGAAATGCCGCCAATCCGGGCCTCATTCGCGGCACCGAAGTGCCCGGCGCTCCCCTCCTCCCGAGGGAGAGAACGCGCCGACTGGACCAGCCTGCCGCCTTATAAGGCGCCGCCTGGGGGCGTGGCCGTGACGCGGTTTCCTTCACACGCGTCGCGGCTTTAGCCTTAGAGCGCGCCAGAGCCCAGGCGCACGGCTGCTCGGCGACTTGAGTCGCTTTCCGCGACACCACTGATGCAGTTAACGAACACTATCTTTTCTCACCATATCATCACCATCGAAATAAATAAATAAATAAATACCAATTATATCAAAAAACCACAAAGAACACATCGGATGGTGAGACATACAGACAAACTTAGCGACGCATCAAACTATCTGGATTTTATCCAGACAGGCGAGGAATAAGGGCTTGCAAGAGGCGGTATTATTCTAGGAACACATATTGATTTCTACGCGTTGAATCGATCGCTGGCAAAACAGGATCAAGGCTTGTGGCAATTCAGCACTCGGAAGCGACGTCACCACAACTGATCTACCTCCGCAGCGCCCAACATTTTACAGCCAATTTTTTTCCGTACAAGCAAACATGTTCCCTTTCTACATTGTACGACAGAATAAGTTCGTATGAGCTCAGTGTCAGATGCGTCTCCATCACTTCATAGAGCAGCCCCAGTGTTCGAGTTACGCGTCATTTATATGTAGTAGCAGTGACACACTTTGATATGAACAAAGCGAAGTGAAGTTCTCCTTCCGCTCAGAGCTCTACAACTGTGCCTCCATCGGAGGTAGGAGAGCACATCTAGATAATGCAGCCTCCTCACAGCTGAAAGTCAAAAATTAGCAAGAGGGACCGGATGACTGCTATTTCCGACCTATTTTACTACCTTTTCGCTGAAGGATGCCCCTTTGACCACTTACACATCTGCATTCTGAGAAACGAGCGCCTCGCGATACCGGGCCGTGATGTAGGAGGAGAGCGCTCGGCGTCAGCTGGGCGATGCGACTGGTTTCCTATAACGCCTATTGGCAAAGACTCTAGCATTAACAAGAAGAGCAGTCCAGCGGACTTAGATAGTCAGAGCAAGGAAGACTACGTTGAAGATAACGAAATCTATAGGTAAGAAGTCCTTCAACCTCCTCAATTTCGCATCCACTCTTCGCACAACGAAGATACTCATAGACATGCATTTCTGCTCTCACACATTAAAGACGCACGGTACGATCACTCATAGTTTGGGTGTGCGTGACTAACCCCCCCCAGCTGTCGAAGCGTAGCGGTTTCCCCTTCCTCAACATGTGCGGGAGTGGAACGTGAAACACGCTAATTCCTCCATGCTCGCTGCTAACAGCCGTTACGCACGGCGCGGCTCTCTTGGCACTTTGCCAAGTCCTGTAATTGCGCTTTGGAATACAAGTAAAACGCAATTTCCTGATGCGGATAACATTTGAGGTGCTGCAAAATAAGAACCGAAGATGATGACGAGGGCCAGAACTCAAGAGCAACTGTGCTGCTTCTGCAATATCCCTCGGAGGCCGCGCATTCCCACAAAACATGAAAATAAAAACGGCCTAAGCGTCCCACTCGTTAGTTTGAAGTATTTCTATGGCTTTGGAGCCGGATTCGCGCCAAATTGCAGAAATTTACACGCGATTTCCATTCAAAGTGCACTTCCTTAATTTTCTCATTTTTGTTTACATCTACA